>VMDR010020886.1:0-17251 GCA_007922815.1 Macrotus californicus | reverse complement strand
GGCTGGGGTAGGGGGGAAGTGGTGGGGGGTAAATGCCGACAACTGTAATTGAACAACAATAAAAAAAATAAAAGAGCTGAAGATCCCGGCAACACAGCTGATGGTGCCAGGAACCGTGGGAGCCCTGCCAGCCCGGAAGAACTGGGAGCTAGCTGAGCCATAGACTTCTATTTTTTTCCCTGAGATATGGTACCTCTGACTGGCCTGACTGGGCAAAGGAAGGAAGGAAGGATTGTGTGTGTTAGTGGGTGTTTTAAGGGACTTTGGGATTTTTAATGGTCACATTCCACCATTACTGTAAACCTGATTAACTTTTGAATAAGGAGTTCCTTTCCTATTCACTAAACTCTGGCATTGAAAGCCATAATTCCTAAGGGCAGTGGGCAAGGTGAGCCTAGTACAGAGGAACTCCGGGGGTGGGGGGGTCCATTCGATAATAGTATCTTGTTCCCCCCAAATGAGTCTATTCTGTAACATAAGCACATTCTTCTCCCTTCACCCTGAGATAGTCGTGGTCCTGATTTTGGGGTTTATCATTCCCATGCAGGTTTCCCTTCTGTCTATTTAGATTTCATGATCAGAGGGGCCTGTAGTGTCCCAAGCATGTGCTAGGATTGTGCTTTTTTCTTTTATTATTATTTTTTTGGTTATTTTGGCAGACAGGAATGTTGATCTGTGTCCACAAAGGGGGCCTGCCTTAAATTATGCTGGCTCAACTAAAGAATAACACTCTTCTGTTCTTTCATCTATAGCAGGGGTTAACCAACTTTTATGGCAAAGGTCCATACATAAATATTTCAGGCTTTGTAGGCTATCAGGTCTCTGTATCAAACTACTCGACTCTGGCATTGGAGTGAAAAGCAACCATATAAAATATGAAAACGTATTTGGGAGATTGTATTTCCATAAAACTTTCTGAACACAATTGGGTAGCAGGCTGGATTTGGCCCATGGGCTATATATCCTGATCTATAGCATCCCTGAAGCAATGACAGTGGGATTAGTCAGTCATTCTGGTGGCACATGAGCTCTCTGGAGGAGATCGTTTTGAGCATGAAATCCCGAAAGGGTCATAGTAGCACGGGAAAAGCAGCTCTGCTTAGGGACTCCTGGAAAAGAAGATCACACGAGAAAAAGGGAGGTGAACCAGAACTCCAGGAGGAGGCGAGCCCTTGGAGGGACCAGGCAATGAAAGAAGCAGAAGACGTAGTACTAGCTCACGTTGAGTGGGTGGTTTGGAGAGTGTGACAGCACAGCCAAGGACGATGCCAACGGCCGTGTGGGGCAAACATGGGGGGCAGTGGCTTGAATGAGATCTCGGCAGTGTATTTCAGAGCACAATGACGCTGAGCACGGTGCACTGTGGGAAGCACAGCTGAGTGGTTTTGAGACCCCAAACAACCTGTTCTAACAGGAGTTTAGGGCATCATTGAGCATAATCCTGGAGAGCCCTGTTTAGAAAACTTTGATTGGGAGACCCCTTTGCTTTATTTCAGAACATATTGCAGGACTTGTGTTTGTAGAACTCTTTCGAATCGCTAATTTTAAAAAGAAGAAAAGACAGAAGCAAACTGTCATATCAGGGTCGGTGAATGTTGGGAAGTACACGTAAGAAAATGTAAACCATCTACTTACACAGTTTTTATGTACCCCAGGACCTCACACAGTGCCCTTACCCATCACTTGTGGACACAGAAGATGTCCTAGCGGTGGTTAGATCAGGAGTGTGATAGCTCAAAATTCCCTAAAGAATTTCATCCTGCCCTCATCCCACGGCTGTCTTCTGAAGCACACACACACACTTTCCTAGGTTTGTTCCCCACCATCCTACTCCCTGTTTCTATGAGCTTGGCTTTTTTAGATTCCACATATCTGTAAAACACAGTATTTGTCTCTGATTTATTTCACTGAGCATAATGCACTCAAGGTCCGTCTATGTTGTTGCAAACAGCAAGATTTTCTTCCTTTTCCACAGCTGAATAATATTCCACTGTGTTTGTGTATAACATTGTCTTTATCCATTCATCTTTATCCATTTATCTGTCAATGCACACTTAGGTTGTTTCTACCTAAATCTTGGCTATTGTGAAAAATGCTACAGTGAACATGGGGTGCAGGTAGCTCTTCAAGATAGTGATTACTTTTGTTTACTTTGGACATAGACCAAGAGGTGAGATTGCTATGGTATTCTATTTTTAGTTTTTTGAACAAGTTCCGTGCTGTTTAGTATCTGTACCAATTTATATTCCCTCCAGCAGTGCACAAAGATTTCCTTTTCTCCACAGCCTCATCAACACTTGTTGTTTTCGTCTTTTTAATGATAGCATTTTAACAAGTGTGAGGTGATATCTCATTGTGGTTTTGATCTGCATTTCCTTCATGATTTGTGATGTTGAGCATCTTTTCAGGTATCTGTTGGTCATTTGTATGTCTTTGGAAAAATGCCTATTCAAATCCTCTGCCTATTTTAAAATAAATTTTAAAAATATTTTTGCTATTTAGTTGTGTTTGATTTATTTATTTATTTATTTATTTATTTATTTATTTATTTATTACTGTTATTCAATTACAGTTGTTCCCATTTTCTCCTATTACTCTCCCCTTCCCTACCCACCCCCACCTCCCAAATTCAATCTCCCCCTGTTGTCTTTGCCCATGGGTCCTTTATACATGTTCCTTGATGACCCTTCCCCTTCTTTCCCCTGTTACCCACCTATCCCCACCCTTCTGGTTACTGTCAGTTTGTTCATTATTTCCATATGCACCCTGATGTTCATAGCAGCATAATTTACAATAGCCAAGTGCTGGAAACAGCCTAAGTGCCCATCAGTAAATGAGAGGATCAAAAAACTGTGGTACATTTACACAGCAGAAAGAAAGAAGGAATTCCTGTCCTTTGAAACTGCATGGATGGATCTGGAGAGCATTACGCTAAGTGAAATAAGCCAGGCAGTGAAAGACACGTACCATATGATTTCACCTATAAGTGGGACCTAATCAACAAAACAAACAAGCTAGCAAAATAGAACCAGAGACATGTATGAGTTCTTTATGTATTTTGGACATGAATCTTTTATTAGAGAGGGATTTGCAAATATTTTCTCTCATTTTGTAACTGGTTTCTTTTTATTTTGCCAATTGTTTCTTTTGTGTGCAGAAGCCTTTTAGTTTGTTGTAGTTCTACTTATTTATTTTTACTTTTGTTGCTTATCTTTTGGTGTCTAATCTCGCTCTACTTCATTCAAGCCTGTATTTTTGATTCCAACTGCATGCTGAAACTTCTTGGATGGAAACCTGGACGTCCATCTCTCTTGTCTATGGACAATTGTCTAAGACAGCCTTCTCACAGGGCCAGCTCAAAGGCCACTACAGGGTCCGCAATGAGGACTGAGGTGTGCAGGCCTATTACCCAATGCATGGGTAGGCAGCACTTTTCCCTGGTCTGTTGGTGTACAGTACTGAATCTCACAGCTCCCACGAAGGCAGTTTTGTTTGTGGGTTGGTGTGAAGTTGTCGTTGTTGAGGAACATCTTATGTTTCTGTTGCTGATGTCCCTCTAGGAAAGCTTGATATTTCTATGGAGCCTTGTTAGGTGCTCTCGTGGGAAATAAAGTACAATTAAGAATGTGTGGCAAAACTCACATCCATTCCTCTGCTCATGCCATGGAGAAGAGGAATGTTATATGAAGGGAAACAGGAGTCCTGGAGTTGCAGGTGCAAATCAACTGCGGGGAAACTGATGGCAACCCAGGTAAGGAGTGACGTATGGCACTGAGGCCTATCTACCAAATAAACCAGAGAGAGGTGAATTATAACATTGCAGACAACTGTCATTGAACAACAATAAAATAATTATTTAAAAAAAACAAAAAAAATTCTGAGAAGTCCTAAACACAATGACAACAATAGTGAAAACCTTGTTAATTTTGTTTAATCTAGAAATTTCCAAATTAATTTGGTCTTGTATCTCTTTTCTAACACCCACTAGTATTCTGTAGAATCAGTCTTTGTCTTTAAACTGTTTCTCTAGTTGTGATCAAAACTTTCATTTAAAAATAATCTTGAAAATACCATTTATTAGGGGTTTTTTGAAACCTTCTGATTCTGTTAGATATCACCTAAGAAGTTAAGACTTTGGATTAAAAGGAAACATGAGGATCATCTTGACTGAGAATTGACAGGGCTCCACAATAGACTGGGCAGATAGGCCTGGGAAAGAACAGTCAGCGAAAGCTCAGGCTGCTGGCTGCAGCTCCTGTGCAGATAGATGGTGGAGCATTTCCTGGGATGAGCAAGTTTGGAGAAGATGCAGGTCAGGACTGGCATGGGAGTTAGAGTCAAGCTAAAAATCCACTTTTGAACCCGTTGATTTGAGACATCTGTGAGACTTCCATGTTGAGAAATTAAGTAGAAAATAAGATACATAATTCTAAAACGAGGAGGGGAGCACTGGGCTGGGAAGTTGGCAGGTAGGTACTCGTTGAGGTCTGGGAGAGGATGTTTATCTGTTGAGAGAGTCTAGAGATAAAGACGGAAGAGGGCTTACTAGTGAGCCCTAAAGGAATCTGACATTTAGCAGTTGAGTACCACTAAAAGGAGGAAGAGCCAAAGCCTTTTAAGATACCAGGATACAAAGGGCAAAACTGAGAGCCCAGGGAAAAGAGGGTGTATCAAAAAAGAAGGAAATATTTAGCTCTGTGTTAAATGAGGCAGTATGCTAAATGCTGTAATGCATATAGCACTTACAAAAATCATAAGTTATTTTATAGGTGAGAAAACAAGCTCAGAGAAATTATGTAATATACCAAGGACAAGTATCCAGTTAGTGATAGCAGGAATTCAGACCAATGTCTCTATCCTCCAGGCTACCCTTCCTTCCAAAGGTCTCTGTTGTAATACCACTGTGATGTTTTCTGATGGTTGATCAATCAGTCTTGCTAATTCCCATTGTGGAAGATTTTATTCTTACCTGTAATTTCCTAGCCTACTGCAACTACATTTTGATTTTGTTATTACTTAGTGGAGAGTATAAAGATTTTTTGGGGAATACTGATAAAATTGTAACTTGTTAAAAGGAGGTTATAAAATTTAAACACAGGTAATTCTATCCTCTACTATCACAGAAAAATTATGGTATGTCACATTTCATTCTGAAGTTTATTGCCACAAATATCGAATAAAGTGTGTTATGACATTACATTGACATCCTGCTTCACCAAGAAAACTTGTTCAGTGCGGCCAGTCAAGCCATAATTCTTGGTGTGATTCTCAGCAAATGCGGAAAAACAGATAAACAAAGGCCACATGATGTAGTTGAATATTTGAATGAGGAGAAGCTCTTCTGTGCCTCATTCCTCTAGAAGGTGTTTAAAATTTGGTTTAAAAAATGAGTCTGACCACTTTAGATATTCTCCATAGCATGTTCTAAGATACTGCAGTATAAATAGCCCTGTGTTGGCCAGGGTGACGAGTGTTGGATGAAACTTCTCAATTTTGTCATAGGTAGGCTGCGAAGTACATGGTTACCAGCTGGTTATTCCTGTGTGTGATTCTGCTGTGAAATTTTCAGTTATTTCTCAGATGATTATATTTGGCTCCTAAGCCGCTGATTTTTATAGAATCAATTAACTTAAGATTCTCCTACCCAGCACGCTGAATACCAAGGTATGATTTTAGCTTTTTTTTTTTATAATAGAAACCTTTTGTGCAAATTTCAGGAATATGGGGGAAATGAAATCCTGGTTCCATAGCTGCTGTACCAGGATTGATTGTTTTAAAATAGCCCAAATTGGCACAGGGTGGAAGCTCAAGAAAGGCAGTAAAGGCTGATGCTGCTGATATTAGGGTGAACATTTGAAATTTTAGATGACCATTCACCTTTCACCATTTCTTCAAAATGTATCTCCTGGTTTGGGCCCTGCTATCCGTGGTTTCCAGAGACAGCTGCGGCAGTTCTAGGGAAAACAGTGTAGTTCAATGTCGGGAGCAAGGACCCTGGAGCCAGATGGCCTGGGTTTGAATTCCTGCTCCTGCTAGAATAGCTGTGTGACTGTGGAAAGTTGCTTAACATTTCTGTATCTCAATTTCCTCTGCTGCAAAACGAGGATTGTCTTAATAATAGTTCCTCCTTCAGAGAGTTCTTTTGCCTGGCATATAATAAATAAAGCCCTGGGAAGCTTACAGGCAGTGTCCCAGCTTAGAATTGCTTTATCTCGGTTTCATTGCATGTACCACACTGCTTCTGGAACACATTCTTAGATCCACTCACTCTAGTGGATCTGGTCACCTCTAGGAACTCACCTGCTTTTGGACCACTGCCTTTTGCCCATTTAGCTGTCTCACTTTCCAAGTTCCATCATCTTCGGTTCTTGAATTTGTAAAGACTTCCAGTTTTTCAACATTCCCCTGTGCCTTCAAAGTAATGTACCTCTGCTGGATTAATTTTCTTCTCTCTTCCACATGCATTTTTTTAAAAAACTTCTCTGGCCAGCCCCTTGAACTCTCTTGCTCACCTGCCATGCAATATACAATCCTGGACCAACCCAACAGAGATTATTTTCTGGTTTTATTCTTGGTTTATTGATCAAAAAATCTCAGAGCACTGTGGATGGATGTCATTATAAAAAATAGAATCTCCAATACTAATCACTGGGTGATCCTTTTAGATACCTGTGTTCAGCTCCCTTTCCTGCTCTCTATACCAGGTTGTCCCAACTTTTATGACTTCCCTCACATCTCCTACTCTAGACCTTTCTCCTCACCAGAGTTGGACTTCTGAACATCCTTCACTTCTACCACTGACTTTTCAGAATAGTCTTCATCTGGACCCATACTTCTCTTCTACCTTTTTTCCCCTCAGAGTCAAAGATGAATTCCTCTGCTGACATTGTGGATCCTGTCTGTTCTCATTGCCTTCAACACTCCAGTCCTGCAGTGATCTCTTGTAAGTCTCCTGCATTTTGAACCTCTCCCTCTCTTTTAATGCTGTGCTTAAATTTTGTTCATCTTAAAACAAACCTCATGACCCTCTGTTCCCCTCTTGCCACACGGTCTTCATGACACATGGTGAATTGTCTTCATGTCCTCATCCCTTATTTATTCCTCAGCCTCCTACAATCTGACTTCCCTCTTATTCTACCAACGATCTAATTGCTGAATCCACTGAACTCTCATTCTCTATATAACTTTATATTAGTTAACCTCTTTGCTGCATTGTTAGACATGTGCTTCTCAAAATTCCTTTTTTTGTGTGTTCTTCCTCATTTTTAGTTTTCCTCTTACCTCTGAGTCCTGATTTAAAAACTCCTCTGTGAACCCATTTCTCTCTCTGTTTCATAAATGACAGCACTCAAGAGGGTTAACGTCTCAGCTTCTCTTCTGACTCACAGCTCTGTCTATATAGTGTATTCCATTTTTAAATTCAACCCATAAATCAAAGACTCCTGATTTTATACTCTGGCTCCATACCCAAATTGATTATGTGATTCTGCAGACTAAAACTCAAATTTATCTTTAGTAATGAAACAAAGCTTTTCGTGATCCGACCTCTGCTTATCTTTTCTGTCTGACCCCCTGCCACATCTTTATTCTAGCCACATCTAGTTCTCCAAATGCAATGTGCTATCTCACTGGTTTGAAAGGACTTTCCACTCACGTTCACCTAGAAAGCTCCCAGCTGTCTGATGAGATATGGCCCAATTGTCACCTACTTGGGAAACTCTCTCTGACTCCTCTTCTGCTTCTGTTTTGCAGTGTTCTGTTCACCAGCATATAGGAAATATATACATGTCTGCCTGTTCTTTTTTAAAATTAATTTTGTTGATTATGCCATTACAGTTGTCTCAAATTTTCCCCCTTTGCTCCCTTTCACCCAGCACTCCTCATCCCTCAGGCAATCCCAACACCATGGTCATGTCCACGGATCATGTGTATAAGTTCTTGGGCTACTCCATTTCCTACACTGCACTTTATATCCCAATGGTTTTTCTGTAACTACCATTTCTTAATCCCCTCACCTCTTCACCCATTCCCACATACTCTCCTCCCATCAGGCAACCATCCAAATGCTCTCTGTATCCACGATTCTGTGTCTGTTCTTGTTTGCTTAGTTTGTTTTTTAGATTCAGTTGTTGATAGATATGTATTTATTGCCATTTCATTGTTCATAGTTTTGATCTTCTTTTTCTTAATTAAGTCCCTTTAACATTTCATATAATAATGGTTTGGTGATGATGAACTTCTTTAGTTTTTTCTTGTCTGGGAAGCTCTGTATCTGCTCTTTGATTCTGAATGATACCTTTGCTGTGTAGAGAAATCTGTGTAGGTCATTACTTTTCATATCTTTGAATATTTCTTGCTAATACCTTCTAGCCTGCAAAGTTTCTTTTGAGAAATCAGCTCACAGTCTTATGGGAACTCCCCTGTAGATAACTCTTCATCTTTAACCCTTGGCATTTTAATTACGATGTGTCTTGGAGTGGACCTCTTTGCGTCCATCTTGTTTGGGATTCTCTGTGCTTCCTAGACTTGCATGTCTATTTCCTTCACTCAATTGGTACTCCGATGTGGTCTATAGCTTCCACTGGGTGTGCAGGCTCTGAGTTTTCCCAGGTGGTGCAGGCCAAGGTCAGCCCCCACCTGTGTTTTGCCTAGGGCCACTCTGCCTGAGTTATAAAGCTATCTGAGATGGCTGCTCCTTGTGCTGGCTTTGGAGACTCCCAGGTGAAGCCAAGCTGTGAATCTAGGCTGGATGCTCTTAATGCTGGTCCTGGGGCCACTTAACATGAAGTATGGGGGCTCAAGGCTTACTAAGGCTGGCTATTGCTTGTTTGATATGATTTAGGAAGTTGTGAAGCATGAGCCATGACCAGCCATTCATATAGAAAAGTCATGGTTAAGTGACTTTTATCTGTCTCCATGGCCTCTGCCCTCCTTTCTGTCTGAGAGAAAGCTGTCCCCCAGCTCCTGCTCTGTGGCCAGACACTTCAGTTCATTCCTGTCTGCCATGGTGTCTTTCAAGCTGCTCCCCAGTGATGGAGCTCAGAGGGAGTGAGTCTGAGTACATCTGTGTGTGGGTTCTTTAAGGGGTTCTGCTTGGGACTCCCAAAGTTTCTTCCACTGACTCAATTCCCACTGGTTTTTGCAGCCAGAAGTTGTGGGGACTTATCTTCCTGGCACTGGAACCCTGGGCTGGGGGCCCTGGGGTGGGGCTGGGGCTGGGGCTTACTACTCCTGAGATATCCCTCCTGAATTTTTATCCACCACACATGGTTGTTGTACCACTATAACATTTATCTTTTTGGAAAGGCCATAGGTGTTACAGGAGGGTAGGATGGTGGACCAGAAGGCTTTTCTGTTTAAATATTTAAACAGATTTCTATTTGAACAGCTAAATGAAACTAAACTCACTTTCTCATCTCATAATTAAAAAGAAAATTGCTGAGTTTCCTTTGCCAAATGCCATTTCTCATGCCATTTCCCTGCTTTCTTGAGCACTCAAGGGGCATTCAAGTGCCTATAGTTTGGTTCCCTTTTAGAATAACTCAAACAGTTTTTAAGGAAGTCATATTTCCAGAGCAACCACGGGCCTAGTTTTTAATGGAGAACAGACTGGCTTAATGAATAATTGCCACATAAATGGGGCTGAACCATGCCTCACAGGGCCCAGTCCCCAAGAGGACAGCCTTCTGGGGTTCAGCACATTTCTTCTTGTTAAGTGACAGCTAAAGATTGATTTCTCTTAGTGATGTTTACATCAGAAGGGGCCTCTTTAACTTGCACTAGGCAGGATAATTTTAATTTTGACTTCAGTTCTTATCTATTAATGTTTCCCCTGGTAGCATTATCTGTTTTTTCATCTTTTTTTCATTACCTCAGTAATGAATTCATAATTATTTTAGGAAAAACTAGAAAAATATAGACAAACAAATATTAAATTAAGAGCAGCTAAAATTTTTGCTATCTACTGATTAGAGTCATTAACATTTTGACATATTACTTCTGACCTTTCTTCCTATAAATCTATTCATATAAAATGTATATAAAATTAGAGCATCACATATTTGTGTATATCTATATACATATATGTACACATGCACACACTCTGTGCATCATACTGTTTTAATGTACTCTGTTATTAGTGTGTTTCAGTTAATAAATATACATTTATTTTGTAATTTTATAGAATCAAAGACTGGGAGCACCAGTTATTTGATTGAGGCTCTTTACTCTCCATGGGATCGTGAAACCATGGTGGCATTCATATCTTGTATTTCTTTGGTACTGTGTGTGGTCCCCGCAAGCTGGGCATAAAGCCGCTTAAAATCATGGGCATAATAAAAATGTTGCAAATAATTTAAGGCAACTCAGGAACCCTATAAAATACTTATAAAGAAATTTACCAGTTTTTATGTCCTACTTGGTATCCTGCCTGACTTTCACAGGCTGTAAAATGAAAGTGAATATTCTGTACTACTGGCCTTCTGTAAACTGTGTATGACTGTGTGGTTATCTGTGGCCCAGCGTGGTGGGGGATTAGAACCACAATCTAAACAAAGACCAGCCTTCACTGTAGGTACCACATTTGCGCACGTTTTAAAGGATACCACCAGAGGGCAGCGCTTCTCCAGGACATAACCTGCCACTGTGAAGAACTGCTGACCAGACTGCGGAGGGATTTTTTTTCAAATGTTTTTTGTTTATATATTGCTCAAGTGCAGTTGTCTCCATTTTCCCACCATCACTTTCCCCTGCCCCAATCATGTACACTTCCCACCTTCAAACCTTCCTGCCTTTGGGACTTTTAACATTGCTCTAAATTAAGACCAAAATACTATTTTACTGGAATGCTTTAATTTCTTAGTGAATTATTTTAAGGATTTGAAATCCTGACATTAGAAGATAGAGGCAATATAACAAAAGTTAAATATTGATTCATTTAGTATGCTTTTATTGACCCCATACAAATGCCACACAGTAGAAATATATATACATGTGTATACACACACACACACACACACACACACACACATATATATATACAAGAATATATTCTCAATCACACCAATTCCTGTCACAGTTCAGCAGGAAATGAAGACACATAGTATATAATGTGTCCAAAGAACCATGACAACACTCAGCTGGATGAATTAATTCTATCTAGAGGAACTCAGAAAAGACCCCACAGAACAGTCAGAACAGTTACATTTGAACTGAGTCTTGAAGGATGGTCTAGTAGGACTTCACTAGATAGGTGGGGTCAGAGATGTAGGGAATCCCTCTAGGGAGGAAGTTACAAGGGTACAAAAGTGTAATTAAAATGTTGGGGCAAAAAATAAAAAAAAAATGAAAGAAAAAATAAAATAAAAATGAAATGGGGCAACGTTACGTGATTTTGTTTTCTATTACCCTCAAGTTTCAGCCTGAATTTCAAGAAGAGGATTCTAGAATGCAACAAAAGAAGAGTGAGAGAGATGCTCTTTTGCTAGTGGATTTTACACTGTTGTTTAGAACAAGTGGCTGAAATGTAATAAATTTATGAAATTCATAAAGTACCAGCATCAACAATGATGTTTGTCACCACCCACCTTTAGGTCATCACCAAATTTAGAGTATTGCCTTGTCTTCAGGTGGCCTCAGTCAGCCAGTATTTCCACACACGTGAACTATGATTTCTTCTGCCATGTGCAGAGAGGGGAAGGTAAAAACATCTTTTTTAAAAAATATTTTATTTGATCATTTTTAGAGAGAGGGTAAGGGAGGGAGAAAGAGAGGGAGAGAAACATCAATGTGTTGTTGATTCTCATGTGCCCCCTACTGGGGACCTGGCCTCCAATCTGTTGGGAACTACCCTTCCTGATTTCTGAAGCTGTAACCCCCCATGGCCAAGGTTGAGTGAGGGATCTTGGGACCATAAACCACTAAGGAGACAAAGCTTATATTTCTGGCAGGGGCACCGCCTCTGCTCCCTTTTACTTCATCCTGCTTGACCCCAGGCAGATGACTGGTTAGCCAATGACGGGTAAGATTCCTCAAAGGAGGGATGACCTAAGACAAGCATGGTCACAAAGGGGCACTCAGGGAAGGACTTGAGGGACTATAGAAAAAGAAGGTGATGGACCCCTCACCCCTCAGCTTTGACATAGCCTAGAGTCCTCATTCTGTCTGAAAGAAGTCTCCTAATCTCTTGGCTGCCTTACTTCCCCAGCCTGACTTAAGCCTGAAACAACACTGGAGGTGGGTGCACCCCTGTGCTGGAAAGTGGCATGTCTCTAATGATGGGTATCTTTGCTTCCATCTTGTTTGAAACTCTATGCTTCCTGGACTTGCATACCTATTTCCTTCACCAAATTAGAGAAGTTTTCTTTCATTATTTTTTCAAATAGATTTTCAATTTCTTGCTCTTATTCTTTTCCTTCTGGCACCCCATATGAGGCCAATGTTGGGCCTCTTAAAGTTGTCTCAGAGGCTGTTTATATTATCCTCATTTTATGAATTCTTTTTTCTTCTTATTCTGTGTGGTTGTTTTTTGGTTCCTAATGTTCCAAATCACTGATTTGATTCTTGGCTTCATGCATTCTACTGTTGTTGCCCTGTAAATTGTTCTTTATTTCAATCAGTGTCTCCTTTGTTTCTGACTGGGTCTTTTTTATGCTGCTGAGGTCTTCATTAAGTTCTTGAGGATCCTCATAACCAGTGTTTTGAACTCTGCATCTGGTAGATTGCTTATCTCCATTTTATCTCTTTTTCTGGAGTGTCGATCTGTTCTTTCATTTGGGCCATGTTTCTTTGTCTGCTTGTTTTGCCAGCCTCCTGGGTTTGTTTCTTTGTATGATGTAGAGCTGCTTTGATTCTGTGTCTTGGTAGCGTGACCTGATGTAGTAGGTGTCCTGTAGAGTCCAGTGTTATAACCTCCCCTATCACCCAAGCTGGGTACTCAAGGTGTACCCTTTGTGTGGCCTGAGTACACACTCCTCTTTAGTTGAGACTTGGTTGCTGTTGGCCGATTTACCCAGGCCAGTCAGCTTCAAGGACTGGCTGTGACCGCTGACCATCAACCTCTGCCCTCTGTGGAGGATTGCAGGGGCAGGTTGGTGGTGCTCTGACATTGTCTGTAGCTGTCCATTGGGTATGTTGGCCCTGGGTTTTCCCAGGCGGTGCAGGGCAAGGTCAGCTTCCCACCTCAGTTTTACCCAGGGCACCCTGCTTGAGCTGTAAAGCAATCTGAGATGGCTGCTACTTTGCTGGGCTTGGAGATTCCCAGGTGAAGCCAAGCTGTAACTCTAATCAGGCTGCTGCTGGGGCTCACTGAAGCCAGCTGTTGCTTGTTTGCTAGGATATAGGAAGCAAGACCAGCCATTCATATGGAAAGCAACTTAGGCAGACCTGTAAGTTGGGTGGGGTAGAACCTCTGTGGATCTCCAAGGTGGGTCACACAGTGTTAGCTAGGTTGATGGAGTCTCAGATATGCCACCACCCTACCAGCTCTGTGGTGGGAGGGCTCAGCAAAGGGACAATGGCTTCTGCTCGCTCCTCTGTCAGACACTTCAGTCTCTCCCTGTATACCACTGGTGCCAGAACTCAGAGGGAGTGAGTCTGAGTAGGTAAGTCTGTGTGTAGGTTCCCCAAGTGGAACTACTTAGGGCTCCAGAAGCCTCTTCCACCAACTCAATCCCCGCTGGTTTTCACAGCCAGAAGTTATGGGGACTTACCTTTTTGGTACTGGAATCCTGGGCTGGGGGCCTCATGTGGGTCTGGGACTCCTTGCTCCTGACATATCCCTTCCAAAATTCATCCACGAGGGTGTGGGACCAGCTCATTCAGCTTCTGCGCCCCCCCACCAGTCTGGATGGGTGTTTTCTTCAATTCTGTAGTTGTCAGACTTCCATTCAACTAGATTTCTGATGTTCCTGAGTGATGGTTGTTCTATATTTTAGTTGTAATTTTGATGTGGTTGTGTGAAGTGGCAAGCCATGTCTGCCTATGTCACCATCTTGACTGGAAGCCAATCAGTGATATATTCATAAACCTGTTTCAAGGCTCGTTCAAATTTGCTGATAGCCTCTAATGCCTTTGGATCTGGATTGGGGTCTGTTTTTCCTTTGCAAGTCCCCACAGGGGCTAGCCAATAAAATATGCGCACATAGCACAGCACATAATTGCTGACTTTTAAAATTTTTTTTATTTAAACTTTTCTGTAAAGACTTAATTTATTTATTTTTAGAGAGAGGGGAAGGGAAGGAGAAAGAGAGAGAGAGAAATATCAATGTGTGGTTGCCTCTCACACGTCCCCTACTGGGGACCTGGCCCACAACCCAGGCATGTGCCCTGACTGGGAATCGAACCAGTGACCCTTTAGTTCTCAGGCTGTGCTCAATCCACTGAGCTACACTAAGCAGGGCTGACTGACTTTATTTATAAGGCCATAATTCCTTCTCACAAAAGGGCAAATGAGGTCGAGGAAAGGGGAATGATGGAGAATACCCAGAGAGGGTATGATTAGCTTTTCACATGACAGGATGTGGTACGAAAAGTCTGTGTATGCAAAGTGGCCTCCAAATGCCGAAGGAGCCAAGAGCCAAAGAAGGACGCAGACAAGTCCTGCTTGTTGGTTTCAAGAGTTTTAACAGGGGACTTACTTACACAGTCCTGGGAAGCAGGACAGAAAACGGATCCCTGTGCCGTTCAGCCTCCAGATCACCTTTTTTTTATCTCCCGCTAAGAAACAGACCTACTACTCCAAAAAGAATGTGAGATGATGGAGCAGAACAAAGGCACCAGATACCAGGAGGCTGTGGGATCATGATGAGTTAAACGATAATGCTGAGGATGCCTTGCAGGGGAAGAAGGACTCTTCAGTGGAGAAAGAATTAATGTTAGTTTGTGATTAACCCAAAGCCTCTGCACATTCCAGAGTCTACTAGAATAAAAGGAGAGGAGCTTTAAAACGGAGTCAGCTTTGTCTGCACACAGGACGGTCCTGATGTCAGCCCAGAGGAATCATTTCTGGAGTAAGGCAGCATAGAACTCTCCACTGAAGTAACCTTCCCTGTTTTCAGCTGCTCAAGCCCCTTGCTTGATTAACAGATGTTTGTATAGAGTGGTGAAGATATTCAATCTGCTAGAAAAACGAATTATTGTGATTATTTTTTATTCTCTCTCTCTTTCTGCAGCTGCTTTAGGTCTGTATTCTGGAAAGAATTCACAGAAACTACTCAAAGGACCTAGAGTGATTTGTGCTCGTGGCTCCTCACTAATATGATTCTTTGTCTTTCTTTTCCTTTATTGCTCGTCTGTGTAAGGAAGTAGCTGGCAATGAGCCAAAACCAAGGTGGCAGTATTTGTTCTCTTTTGAATAGTCTTTCCCTAACTGGGTAATCACCTGCTATACATTTTAAAACCAACATTTGAGGGTCTTCCTAAGCAAGGCAGGAAACTCAGAAGCTGTAAATGGAAAAGGTGACATGTTTGACTACTGAATTAGCAAGGAAACCAAACTGCTGTTGCAAAGAGCCTCCCCCAAAAGTGGCTCAAAGAATACAGGACATTTCTCTCTTGTTTCTCTCTTATGTAACGTTTCTGAGGCAAGCGTTCCTCATGGGGGGATGGGGGTGGATCATGTGGTCATACAGGAACTCAGGCTCCTTCCACATTGACAAGTTGCCGTGTGCCAGTTATCAGTTTACTGCTTTTAATCCCCATCTGAAACACACATTTTCAAAGTGTCCCCTGGGATAGGGAACTGAATTCCTTTGAGTATCTTTCCTATATAGTGGACAAGATATTAAGCTTCCTCAGCAGAGGGTGCTTGGAGGCACATTGCTGGAGGATAGGGCTTCTTCTGCTGTTTCTGATCACTGCATGGTGTGTCAGCAGTGTGCATGTGAAGACATTCAGGAGAGTTCTGCCCCAATGTGCACCCCCAACCAGAGCTCCCTTGGCAACTTCTGAGCTTCAGCCTGGCCAGGAGATGACTTTCCTGAGGCCCTCTTCACAAAGAACCTGGCCCCCAAAGGTGTGCTGCCTGCACGATGCCACGGTTTTTTTGTGGACCTGTGTCCCAGGGCCCACCCTGTCTGCATGCCTGTGCCACCACATCACCAGCTGCTGATGGCCCATACTCACCTGCACTCTGGAAGATTGTTTCCTGCTTGTCTAGTGACTACCAACCATCTCTGGTTTGGGAAAACAAGCAGAATTCTCTGCTACCTAATGGGCTGACCCCCAGCCTTAGAGGGGTGGGCCTTGCTAAGTTTGGTCTTTCTTGGATGTGCTCCATTAACTCCAGGGTCGCATGTAGTGTTTCCTTATATTTTAAGGTCATTTGTTTTTCAGAGTTACAAATTCTTTATATTGAACTGCCCCAGCCCCCTGGTTTCTGTCTCCTGATCGGATCCTGACAGATACATGTGGCTTTGTCATCTCTTAGGGTATTGTCCTGTCCAATGTCAAAACTGGGCTGTCATGTCCAGGTTCCAGGTGGTGGAAGGAGAAGGAGAGCATGGAGGTAACTTGGCTACTTTTTAAGGCCTAACTCTGGGGAGAGGTGGACACTGCTCCTGCTGATGTTACACCAGTGAGGGTTAGTCGCAGGCCAAGTTGAAAAGGAGCGGGGAAGTGCAGCCCAGTCATGTGTCAAAGAGGGAAGCAGAATGGATTTATGTGGACAATTGGTAATCTCCACCACAATTATATAAAATTTTTTAAAAGGTACATGGCACAAGACATAATAACCAAAAGTTAAAGAGAATCATAGACTGAGAAAAAAAAATTTAGATCACATATGGAGATTTGTGGGAAAGTTTTGAGAAATATTAACCATATTCCAGGTGAAGGGTTAATATCCTGCAAGTGTCTCCCACAAACTGATACCAAAAACAAAACTCAAGAAACTGAAAACACTGAACAAACCAGTAAAAATGAGAGAATAAACACTACAGAGGAGATAGTCAACTTGAGGAGTAGTTAGGGAAGGGCAAACTGAAGCAACCATGAGAAACTATCTTTCATTTATTAGATTGGCAAAAATTAAAGAGTAACAATAACCAATCAGAGACTATGCATTCATGTCTTCCTAGTAGGACTATAAATTACCATAACATTTCCTAAGAGCCCATCACTAAATGAGTGGGTCAAAAAACTATGGTACATTTACACAATGGAATTCTACACAGAGAGAAAAAGAAGGAGATCCTACCCTTTGCAACAGCATGGATGGAACTGGAGAGCATTATGCTAAGTGAAATAAGCCAGG
>VMDR010020885.1:0-17246 GCA_007922815.1 Macrotus californicus | reverse complement strand
AAGAATGAAGTCTGGTTAAAAAAAAATCTCAATAGAAACCACCAGCCAGAAAGAGACCAGCCAGGATACCAGAAATTATCTACACATATATTTAAAACAATTATTAAAAATATAAATATGTAATTCTTGAGAATATCTACCTAGAGCAGGAACGAAATTAGTACCTCAAAAATTAGAATAAATGTTCCCCATTTTACCATATTAACATAAGTATTAAGGCTATTTATAGTGTTCTGCATCCTTTAAAATATCATTTTTCTTTTGATATATTATATATTATACTATACCAAAGAGTCAGAATTGAAAACAAATATATGAAAGACTTATCATGCAGTTTATGAAAAACTATTAGTCTGACCTAGGATATAGCATCAATTTTACTGAGATAAAATTGTGCATGGGATATAGTCAATTTAGGGAAACAATTTAGGGAAAATGTGTAAAATAAGATTATGCTTTGTCTGAAAATTAAAAATACTAATGTACAAAAACACTTGCTTTCATTTTTGTTTTGAGCAGGCATGTAACTGTAAATAAGACAATCTATTTCACACTATATTCTTGCAGTTTCACAGCATTTCAAATAAAATCGTGCCCCATGTGTTTCATTTCCCTGGGACTCATCCTTCACCCTCCTGAAGGCATGGCTGATAAACAAGAAGCATGTTTTTAAGAGCTGTCATCCTTCATGTATACCATATTGTGAAAAAGTAAAATAAAATTTTCTTGAACTAAAGAATAAAATATACTTTGTTCCAAAACCTTCATGTAATATATTTATTAAAATACATAACTCCAAGAGCAGCACTTCCTACTATAGTACTTTCTGTGTTTAGACTGATACCAGAAAACTGTTTAACTGAAATTTCAGAGGCAGTTCTTCAACTAAGCTTTTGAAATTGTATAATCTTAAATGGAATTACACTGAGAATCCCTTTTATGCCTCATGGCAACCAAACCTATCAATTATTTATCAAGTATACAATTTAAATGTCTTTGGAAGTCTTCTATATGCTGACCACAACCAAGTGGAATCAAGCCATATATGAAAAGGAAGCTCACGAAGCACCAAATTGGGACCTAGAGAGACTAGGTTACAAATCTGTAACAGGGTGCAGTTTAGATGCCTACCATGACAGTGTACATATGAAGAAGCTCCCACACTAGCAGGTGACACAGGCCAAAAGGCTAATAAAGTTTGGCTGGATAATTTTTTTAAAAATGTATTCAAAAAATATAAAACAATTGGGTGTGGTAGTTACGGAATGGGCCAGTTCAGGGTTGAATTCCTGCTTTGTCATTTATTAGTTCTGTGAATTTGGACAAGATCCATTAGTTCTCTGAGGCTCTAATTAAAATAACAACAACTATCACAGTATTCATAGTTCCCTGGAATCGATGGCCCACTATTTTCACATGGGCCTTTATTGATATGAAAATACGACTATATGGAGTTCTGAGTCTGCTCCATGAAGAGACAGCTGTTTCCCTACTTCTAGGACATTGAGTATTTCACTGAATATTTTGAGCATCTGAATTAAAATTCACCTCATAGGCATGACATCTCTCTTGGGGTGTTCAGAGCCTTGACATCAACTTCTTGACATCATGAGTCCTGAGGAAATTTTTTAAAGTATATCTGAGAATTTAAAGGGGAAAAAACTCAAATAAAAGTGTTTTAATCTTTAAATTCTCTATCAGAGAATTCTACTTTCCCTTGTCTCTATACTCCTTTTTCAACTGTCCTCTTCATGAAGGCACGGTAGTAAAGCCACAAGCAGTAGCCATTGCACGTAGGTCTTCATTTAGGAATCTTTACTGAGCATTTCCCATGGACCAGGCTTGGCACCAAGCCCTTCATATGCACATACTCCATCTAACACCCTTTGTGTGAGGGACAAATATTTATTGTGCACCTAGAAAGTTCCCAGCATTTTACATATATTATTTTCACATTTTATCTTCACAACAATACTGCCTTTTCTGTCACATTCTCTCACCCTGTTTCTCCCCCAGATGACTACTCGGACTGCCCCGGTAGCCTCAAAGACACATGAGTCTTAGTGAGACTGGAATTGCTGGGTCAACACCTGAAAGACAACTAGTTAGGGAAGGCGGTAAAATAATCAGACACATTCCAAGGACAGGTGTCTCCCTCCCCTTGTCTTTGGCTGTCCACACTGTTACGCCTTCCGCTCCACAAACACACAATAGCAGTTGTATGATTAGAACTAAGAGCACTAGTCTCCCTCTTCAACATCCAAAATGAACAAGAGGGTGTACCGTGCAAACTGCATAATCTTGTTTATCTGTCCTTATATTTATATGCATAGGGAAGGGCTGAACTAATTACATTCCATGCAGGAAACCCCGCACCTAGGAAAGAAGTGAAAGTACAAATTTGTTTCTAAGAATTGCAGCCCCAGGGAATGCTACTAGGAACTGCAGAAGATGAGACAACTATCAAGTTAAAGGGACAGATGTTATATAACAACATAACTGGAATGTCTACAAACTTCAATACAACTTTTAACTTCTGTTATGAAATATATTCTTTCCTTTGCTTTCTGACAGACTGACAAGAACCAGCAGCAGTGGAAAAAGGGAGTTATCAAATAATTCCATTCCCTGGAGGGAAAAATTAGAATTTGACTGACAAACAGGCCTTGGAATCAAGAAAAATCTTTAACGGAGAAGCACAGAAGACAGTTTTAACCCTAGCTGGTCAGGGGCGTAGGTCCACACCTGATTCAGCACAGCCACATAAATGGCCAGTTCTTACTGAATATGGCCATCAGAAATAGATGAGGTATTGGTCAGCAGTTTTAGTTATTTGGAACAAACACTAAAAACATACTAATCTATTTCTTCCACTTGAAAAACATGATATTATAAGTGTTGTTATAAACATAAAACAAATTAATTAATAAATATCATAAAAGCAGCAATGACTAATTTTGTATCTCTGGGTTACAAAGCATTTTTTCCTATAAAATAAACTACATACGTACAAAATCACACCAAACTTACACTGAAAATTAGCGCTTGCACAATTTCATGTAAGAGAAAACTGGAGTATTTTAGGTACTCTTAATCTCTTGGAATTTTTAGGTGAAGAAGTCAGGTTTACCCCCTATGGGCCCTACAAAGAAAGGTGATGAATATAATGTCACTGTAATCATGTTGAAAAGTGTCCCCAAATACCAAGTGCCAATGAAACAGTACTTGACTAAGTTAAAATTACAAAAGCAACTATTATCTCCTTCTTACCAGCCTCCATACCTTCACCCTTAAATCCTCTTAAAAATAATTTCCAAATGAACATCTACATTACCTCTCACCATCTCCCACACCTTTGGTAGTTCTATTATTTCCCTTCTTTCCTCTGATCCTTTTTTTTCCTGTTCTATACCCTTTCCTTCTTCATTGTTATGGCTTTGAATTTATCTACACATTCACACATTTATCCATCTATTTATCATTCAATCAATCAACATGTACGCACCAAGCACCAGCTATGTGGCATCCTTACACTAAGCAGCGGGTGAGGGATGAAGAACTAAGACAAAGCGATCACTGTAGTCATTATCTCACGTTCTAGAAACAGAGTAAGTAATTGACACACAATGTATTTTTAACTTCTACTGAATTACAAGCTACAAAAGATACTTACTGGAAGCTATGAGTAGAAAGATGTAATCCCACTCTCATGGTAGTGAGGAAAACTTCCTCAGAGAAGTATCTTTTGAGCTGAGTTCAGAAGGACGTGTTAAGATGAACTAAGCAGACATCTAGAGACCTCCAGGAAAAGGAAAAGAAAGGAGCAAAGTCCCCAAGAACAAAGAATCAGGGCATTCAAGAAACCAAAGGCAGGCTTCTGTGACTAGACTCCCGAGTACTGTAGGTTGAGTTACTTGAGGCTGCTGATACAGCAAAGGACCAAATCACTTAGTTACTAAAGATGCTGGTCTTTATCTCCTAGGAAACTGACAAGATAAAATGCTCCCTTTTTACTCTAAACCTAAAATTCTGCCAGAAATAATACATTCTTGATTATTTATGTGAATTTTGCATACCTTATTTATTCCTTATTCCATGATTCTATTGTCCAATGTCCTTTAACAAAACAAAGTGAACTTCTAGACAAGTGTCATTTTTTAGAACCTAGGTATGCTTGTTTCCCAAGGGAACATGCTCAGTTCCTGATCCCTGAGAGCATTTACTTCTGAGTGCTAATATATGCTATGGCTACTTCCCTAATACACGCGCTAAAATCTATGCATGAATGAATGCACACTTTTGCAGTATAGTTCCACAATAAATTACAACAGACAAAATTTCAAAACACAAAACAAAGTGGACTCTAGGCAAAGTCCACATTATATTTTCAAGTCATCATTGCTATATATTCATTTTACATTCTACAATGATTTTGTTTCAAAATCAAATTTTAAAATTCAGACAGACAACAGTTAAAAAGGAGCAACTCAGTTAAATAACCTTCTTGAAAAACACATTTACTCCATAAACTTGAATGAATATATAGTGCAAAAAAATCAATAGGTAGGTTGGTAGGAGGAAGGCATCAGTACAGGAGGGTCCCATATAGAGGATGGGAGAGGACGGGTCTCATAGCAGAACTTTCTCATTCCTTTACCTCACAGCAAGGGGAAGCACACATATACATGTGTGCACACACACAAACCTTCTCTCTTTCTCTCTTTCTTCCACATAAACATAAAAATGGAGAGTACACAAGAATAGCTGGTATATTTTTTTAATTCTGTTTCCTGCCCCTTTCAAAAGACACTATTTGAACCTACAGAACCAGATGAATAAGAATGCAATTATGCAGCTACTAGACTACGGAGCTTTTACTAGGTGGAAGTTTTCCACCTTACATATGAGAGGTTATACACATTTCCAGGTTTGGGAGAATGTGTATCTCCCCAAGTTTTATACCTCACACACATTATCCTAGATTCAGAAGTTAACATGGGTTTGACGAACCAGTAATTCCAAAATCCAGACTACTATGGCTGGCAAAAAAACATATAAATCCGATGTTTCTTCTGTACTCTCTCAGTTTTCCTACGTTATTGTCAACATAAGAGCATTAAAACCTGGAGAGAATTTTTGTGAGTTTATTTGATCCAAACTGACGACAATTGTAGGGAAGCAAAATCTCAATGGATTGAGAAATGCCCCAGAGAATGGCAGTTTAGCACCTTATTTTATACATTGCAATCAAAAGAGGAGCCGTAAAGGGGTTATAAGAAATTAACTGGTGACAGATTAGGGAGGTAGGAGAAAGTAAAGTTGGGGGGAACCTCTGGGACTGGATAAAAAGTAAAATGACAGACACTTTTACACAGGTGGGTACAGGATAGCAACAGTCAGCAATTAACATGGCAACAATACAATGAGGGATCAGATCTGTGGTCTCCCCCTAGTGCGGGTGCCTGTGCTTTGAGGAGTCCAGAAAAAGGAAATTTGATGTTACAAAGCTATGTTATCATAGCTACAAAAAGACAACAGACAGGCTCAGTTAAGGTAAAGATTGCCCTTGTTAGGGAAATATAGGGAACCGATCTGCCTGGCAAAGGCAAATGTAGCCCAGCTCTGTCTGAAAACAGACAGGTGGGTGTTGGCACACAGGAGCCAAACCCACAGATGGGTTCTCCCGTGGGGAATCAGGCCTGCATTGTATCTAGACCGCTTTGAGGCTTGATTTTGCTAAAACTCCCTCAACCTGAATTGAGGCAGCAAATGTTTACTGCAATCTGTGCTAAACCTCCCAAGGATGGAGTGTAACCAGTTCAACCACTTTTCCCCTTTACATTTGCAAATGTCCTTTCTCTTTGAAGTAATTAGCAACATTCTTTCCTTTGTTATCTGTTAAAGGTAACCACCTAAAGAGAACCAGTGCGGCTGTAAATGAGGACAATGTAATGTGCCCAGAAAATCAATAAAAGCCTTCTAGGCAAGGGTCGAGGCCCTCACTATCTCACTCAGAGAGTGGCCATGACATCCCTTTTTCTCCACAGGACTTCTGTAGTCCATGCGAATTTGTTCATCACATCCACAACACATGGACCCTGAGGGCCAGAGTCTGCATCAGGGAAAAATACCAGCCTAGGACATGACTGCCCACCATGAACTGTTTTTAATTAGTAAGTTTTAATTTCAGGCCATCCTTTGTGGTTTCTTTAGGGCTCTCAGTTTGTAAGGCTGCCACACAGGCCTCCCCTGAGCTTGTCAGGATTTGCATGTGGCCCCTTTCCTTCCACATCATCGAAAACCGTAGATAATTTTTCTGCTTCCACAGACTGTGTTCCTCATATGTGGCCACATGTTTTTTTCAAAGCTTCTACCACCTTTCTCCACACATACCTTCCTCCCATGAAGAAATCATTTTTTAAGCAGAAAGGAGTTTAGGACACCCTGAGGGTTTCTGGAAACATCTGGTCCATTTCTATCATTTTTACTTACCATTTCTATTTTAACAGTTAAAGGTAAAATAGGCAAAAAGAGCCATTGGTGCAAATGCTTCATGGTATTATCAAGATAATATTTAAGGCTAGAGAATAGCAACCAGGGAAGAAATAAAGGGGGGAAAAACACCAACAAACAACAAAACCAGAATAGACATGTTTCTCAGAGAGTGAATTTTGTAAAATTGGCTGGTCCATTATTCATTTTATTACTTTTTACTTTCTTGACACAGTGGTTTTGGGTAGAATTTACTCCCCTAAAAGCACTTTCAACATCTACTGAGAGAATATTTTGCATTCATAGTGGCAAAGTAACTGATTATTTACACACACACACACACACACACACACACACACACACACACACACACAATTAGGAAAAGTGCCCTGGCGGGGCTGCTCAGTTGATTGGAATGTTGTCCCAGACACCACACCAAAAGGTTGCCAGATCAATTTCCAGGTCAGGACACATACCTAGGCTGCAGGTTCAATCCCTAGTGGGAGCACGTATGGAACGCAATTGATTGATGTTTCTCTCTCACATCGATGTTTCCCTCCTTCTCTCTCTCCGTCTCTCTCTCTCTCTTCCTCTCTTCCTGCCCCCTCCCTCCTTCCCACCTCCTCTCTCTCTCCCCACCCCCTTCTCTATAAACTCAATAAACATAGATTAGGACATTTTTAAAAATTAGGAAGAGTATAGCAGCATGATATAATAGTAAGAATGAGTTTTGAAATTATAAAGGCTGGATCCAAATATCTAGTCTGCCAATAATTAATGGTATGACCTTGAACAATTTACAAAACCTTTAAGAGGAAGTTTCCTTAGCTATGAAATGGGAACAAAAATGCTGGCCTCATGCAGTTACTATGAAAGTCAGTAATAGTTCCTTTGCAGTACAGAGTAGACACTCAATACAAGATGGTTTAATTATTAAATTGACTCCATCACATATGTATTATCTAGAGATCAAAACTTTTTATGTACCTAGCCTTGAATTTAAGAAATTCCAAGCAGTTTCTCACCCAATAACTTATCGCTTAGAATGTCATATAAAAAATATAAATCTCAGACACTGCAATGATCTTAGACGCTATGAGACCATGAGGACCAGAAGACAAATTGAGAGGGTTCGTTGAGTTTAGTGAAAATTCAAAAACAATCCTAGAAAAGTTGGTTAGAAAGAAAAAGCCCTGAAGTCTAAATAAACTGACATAAGAGAAAATGACCAAACAAAGCAGACTGATGGTCTTCTTGTCGACAGGACCATGAGCTTCCAAAGCTAGGCAATGTGACATGCCACAAAACCCAGGGAAAACCACCCCAGTGTTCCCTACATGTTATTCTTCTCAGAAAAGAAAAAAAAAAGCTTTATATTACCATAGATATCAACAGAAAAACAGACAAATTAACAAAAAATGGCTTTATTAAACTCAGGCTGACCAAAAGATAAAAGATATTTTGGAACTCAGCACTCCATGCGTTTGGGGTGTGTCTGTGGACATGGTGGTGTCCGTGAGTGATAATCCCTAGAACTGCAGAGTTCACAGCACGTGTGGTCATGGAAAGTGGTCCTAAATGTAGCCAGACTCAAGGATGTTTAGTGAACAATAAAGAAGAAAAAAAGATGAATTGGGGAGTAAGGGTGATAATTTGCCTTGTGAAAAGGTCTCATTTTATAAACCACCTCATCACCGGTAGCCTTTGATTAACAAGTACCCTACTGCATTTAGAAACATCAAAGGCAGCATAACTTTTCAGGAACAGATCCCATTTTTTTCAGAGATTGGCATGAACAACCAGTCAAAAGAAAAGGTCTTGTAGAAGAAAGCTGTCTGGAAGTCAACAGGATGCAGGATCCAAGTCCCAGGTACGGCAGGCCATTATCAAGAAGCAGATTTCACACTGGCGGCCCATACAAAATTAACTGCAAATACAAACTCAGAACCCAGCTGGAGTGCCCAACGGTAGAAAAGGAAAATTTAACCTTGAAAGGGAGGCCAGGCTAGAAAAGGGAAACACTACAGACATGGATACTGGCACTCTCCATGATGACCGACAGAAATCTCAGCAGTTCTCCCAGCTTTCTTAACAGGGAGAAATGCTGATCGGCGACCTCTACACATGGCAAAGCTAGCATGTGAATCGAACGTGGGTCAACAGATCAATCTCCTTTGGTTTAAACGTCCCGTCTATTAGCCAGACAAATAAATAAATTATACATGTCATCTTTCTTTCCTTCTTTTCTTTTTTCTCCTTTATTTTCTTCTTTCTTTCTTTTTCAGGTAACATAGTCTGTGAATCAATTATCTATGGCTAAGGGTAAGTACCTTCGGAAGCCAGATCTCTAGCATTTCATATTTGCCAGAAGATGAGAGATTTTATATTTTTAATTACTCACTTCAAAGACTTGGATTAAACAGGAAAGAATAATCCACCAAAATTGGCAGGGCCTCCAACTCTACTGAAATATAAAACTATAACTACTCACATTTCAATTAATAAAAAGTGACACCTACTTAGGATAAGTAAACTGGTGAGTCCAAGTAAGAAATTTGAGCAAAACTTTCATGTGGGCAAAAAAATATACAAAATATAACTAGGAAATAACAAACAATAACCAAGAAGGTGAAATATGTCCATTATTAGCAGAAAAAATAAATGGGAAAGAATGTAAATTTCCATTTTCCACTTCCATTTAGTCTCCGCATGCCCCCCACACTCCCTCACAATCACCACATTGTTGTCCAAAAAAATAAAATAAAATAAAATAAAAACAACAAAGATAAATTAATTTTTTAAAAAGTGACTGCAGAGGGATATCAACTCTATTAGCTATATTTTATTTAGTAGGCTGGTTCTGGGTACACTGTATTATTCTTTACGCTATCATATGTCCCGTTTCATAGTAAAATTGTAAGTCCTTTACTTTGCACATATGCTCTGGTAAACCTTTTCTTTAGGGGTTTGGAGGGGGGAAGACAGGTCTCCACATATTTTATAAATAAAAGGGGAATATATCAAAAATGTAAATTTTCAAATGATAAAATAGGAACTGGAATGCCAGGGGTAATCAATTTTCTATCTTTAATGGAAACAAACTAAAAAGTAAATACCATCAAGAGAAGAATTGCCACAGCCCTGAAACAAGAAATCTTGTTAGAATAACCACTAAAGAAATTATTTACCCAAAGAAAAAATGCACTGAATGAAAAAGTTATCCAGCAAGTCTTCAACGGAGAGTGAAAAAACTGTGTCTAAACATCTCTCTAGTCATTTTTCCCACGAAGAACTGAAGCTGTGGCTTGAGACAACCAGAAACCTCAGATAATGCAGCCTGATGCTGCCAGTAATACCCGCAGCATCAATGGCAGTTTCCATGATACCTAATTCATTCTGCAGCTTCACAAGTAAGGGGAAAGCCCAGGGCCCAGAACAGAAGTAGAACAGGAGTATATCTGGGGCTGAGTTTGCAAGTCACTGTCTGAAAAACAACGGACATTACCAGAAGGACTTCAGAGACTTTTTTTTATTATTCACTCCTCCACGCTGATTACCTAGAACAGGGCTGTAGGTCCTCAATAAACATGTGTTTCATTTCTATTGGATGAATAAATTATATATTCCTGGATCCTTTCTGTTGTTATCTAAGGTCATTTCTTCAAGTTCTACTGTTTTGCAGTCCCTGATAACAACAGGGAACAGCTCTTCATGATTCTACACAAAGCAGCCACCCCAAATGCAAGACCGCCATTAAGCTGCCCTCAACTTCCACATTGCCTACCTGTTTCTCTTCCCTATTACCTTCAAATGTAACACTCAGGAAGCACTTAATATAATATTTAAATGACATTTAACATCCGGAGTGCTTTCATCTTTAGAGCCTCTTGAAAATGAAGTTAATTTAATAAGAAGATTGCAGTGAAAGAACATGCTCTTATCTAAAGCACCACAACGTGAGTAACAAGGACCAAGTAATTGGACAAGTATATACCTTCATATGTAAATATCTTTGCTTAAGTGTGCTCTGTGGTAAAAAACACTGTTTAAATGCCAAATTTTAACAGGGAAAGCTCAATGTAACATTTCCCTTTCGTGTTGAAGCAACTGAGAAATTTCCTCAAACTGAGAGGTGACATTTGCAATTAGCTATATGTTCATAATAAAAGGAAAGGACACAAAGAAATCTGGGTTCTGGAAACTAAAAGTATGTATATATTTATATGAAATCTAAGGGAGTTTCATTTAATATGTTCCCAAGGTCATGCTAAAAGTTTTGGTTAATGTCTTTAACTAAAGCTGCCAGGAGGGTGTATCAATTCACACTCTAATGGAGGCAGGAAGGGAAAAGAGCATGGAGGGGAGGGTGATTCTCTCCCAAGCATCACTGTTCAGGGTTATGACTAAAGCATAAGACAATCTCCGAATAATTAGGCATCTCTGGGAGGGGCTAAGTGATTGGATTAATCACACATTACCTTAAACCACATGCACTTACTATTTACATATTTTTGCATTGCATAAAATATGCATATTTGCATTGTATCCTCTACTTATTTCTTCCATTTTGTTTTGTTTTGTTTTGTTCTGGGGATGTGTGGATTCATAAGCTTGTAAACAGACCTGACATGCAAGCCAAAATAAATGTTCCCAAGTGTAAGTAATCATCATGAACTGATTAGATACAGAAACCCTAATAACAATATTAATACTTACCACTTTGTTTTTGCACATGGCATCAGTTAGGTCTTGCTAGGTCACAAGCTAGTGACCTAAAATAGTGGTTTAAAACAATAACCAAGACTCTCGGTCAAGATGGAGGCATAGGCACACAGAGCTCACCTCTTCGCACAACATGAAAATTACAACTAAAATATAGAACCACCATCCCTCAGAAACATCAGAAATCAAGCTGAATGGAAATCTGGCAACTGTGGAATTAAAGAAACCACATCCATCCAGACTGGTAGGTGGGGTGCAGATGTAGAATGGGCTAGTCCCACACTCATGTGGATAAAAATTCAGGAGGGTTATGTTGGGAGCAAAGAGTCTCAGACCCACACCAGGCCCCCCAGCCCAGGATTGCAGTGCCAGAAAGATAAATTCCCACAACTTCTGGCTGCAAAAACCCGTGGGGATTGAGTCAGGGAAAAAAACTGCTGAAGCTCCAAGCAGTTCCTCTTAAAGAACCCACACATGGATTCACCTACTCAGACTCACTCTCTCTGAGCTCCAGCACCAGGGTAGCAGCTTGAAAGGGACCAGTGGCACACGGGGAGGAACTGAAGTGTCTGGCATCCAGGTGAGCAGAGGCCATTGTCCCTTTAGTAACCCAGAACCTGTAAGCTGGTGCCATATCTGAGATTCCATCAACCTGGGTAACACTGTTTGACCTGCTTTGGAGATCCCCAGAGGCTTGGACCCACCCAAGCTGATTTTCCATAAGAACGGCTGGTCTTGGCTCCTAAATCCTATCAAACAAGTAACAGCGGGCTTCAATGAGCCCTATCAGCAGCCAGACTAGATTCAAAGCTTGGCTTTACCCAGGAAACTCCATGCCCAGCAAAAGGAGCAGCCATCTCATATTGCTTTACAGCTCAGGCAAAGTGCCCTGGGCAAAACACAGGTGTGGGCTGACCTTGACCTGCACCACCCAGGAAACCCGAGGGCTAGTGCACCCAGTGGACAGCTACAGACCATGTCAGAGCACTACCACTCTTCCCCTGCACAGCTGATCCTCCACCGAGGGTGGAGGTTGGTAGACAGTGGTCACAACCAGTTCTTGCAGCTGACTGGTCTGGGTAAATCCCTCCCATTGATCTGCCAACAGCTACCAAGGCTCAACTATAAGAGGAGGGTGAACTGAGCTAACATAAAGGACATATCTTGAGTGCCCAGCTTGGGTGATAGGGGAGGCTGTGCCACTGGACCCTGCCAGACACCTACTACTTTAGGACACACTACCAAGACACAGAGTCTAAGCAGCTCTACACAATACATAGAAATAAACACAGGGAGGCTGCCAAAATGAGGAGACAAAGAAACATGGCTCAAATGAAAGAAGAGATCAAAACTCCTGAACAATAGCTAAACGAAATGGAGATACGCAACCTATTAGATGTAGAGTTCAAAACATTGCTTATAAGGATGCTAAAGAGACTGAGTGAGGATCTCAGCAGCATAAAAAAGACCCAGTCAGAAATGAAGGATACTCTAATTGAAATAAAGAACAATTTACAGAGAAACAACAGTGGAGTGGAGGAAGCCGAGAATCAAATCAATTATTTGGAACATAAGGAAGCAAAAACAACAATGTAGAACAACAACAAGAAAAAATAATTTAAAAAATGAGGATAGTATAATCAGCCTTTGGGACAACTTCAAGAGGTCAAACCTTTGCATCATAGCAGTGCCAGAAGGAGAAAAGAAAGAGCAGCAAGAAATTGAAAATTTATCTGAAAAAATAACGAAAGAAATCTTCCCTAATTTGGTGAAGGAAAACTAGGTGACATGCAAGTCCAGGATGCACAGAGAGCCTAAATTATGATGGATGCAAAGGAGCCCACTCCAAGACACATCATAATTAAAATGCCAAAGGTCAAAGATAAAGAATCATAAAAGCAGTAAAAGAAATTAGTTACCAGATGGTTGCCAGATGGGAGGTTGGAGGGGGAGAATGGATGAAGAAGGGGATTAAGAAGTACAAATAGGTACTTACAAAATAGCCATGGGGATGTAAAGTACAGTGTAGGAAATGGAGTAGCCAAAGAACTTATACGCATGGCCCATGGACATGAACAATGGTGGGGGGATTGCTTGAGGGAGTTAGGGGCACTGCATAGAGGGGGGCACAGAGGGAAAATTCAGGACAACTGTAATACATAATCAATTATCTATATCTATCTATTTATCTATCTATCCATATATACATATACATATATATATATATATATATATATATGTATTTAAAAAACAGTTTAATGAATCTAAACAGACTCTATAGGATCAGCTGGGAAGTCCCACTGATCTGAGCTCATCACACAACTGGTGAATGAGCAAGGACTGGCTGGGGAGTGACTGGGCTCTGCTCTGTGGGAGTCTCATTTTCCTCAGGGTGTTTCCAAGGCATATGTGATGGTGGCAGTAGGAATTCAGAGAGAGAACAGAGCATGCCAGGCCTTTAGAAACTGGTCAGAAACAGCCCTGAGGAGAGCACTCCATGGAACAAAACAAGTCTCAAATGGTGGGAAACACAGTCCACCTCTTGACAGGAAATATTGCAAAGTCATATTGAAAAATAAAGATTTGAGGCCATTTCTACATTCAATCTACCACATATGCCTAGCACATGCCAGGCTCTGTTGTTTGTACATTACATACTTTAAGTACATTATTTCAATTATATTTAAAATAATCCCATGATGTGGGAAAGAGGAAATTAATGCTTTCAGTGAAATAATAACCTGCCAAGACCACATAGCTAACCTCCATAAAATTTCAGAAGAAATATCAAGTGTTTATACTTTGCAAAGGGCTTTTATATAATCTCTCCTTTTAATCTGGACAAGTAGTAGTGGGTAAAGCATGGAGTATTCACATTTTACAAAGGGTGCCTTGAAATGCAGGAGGAATCTATAAAACTTCAGGCTTCTCACTCTAAAACCAAGTCTCATTCTTCATCTTGCTGTCTCATGACCCCCAAATAAATAATGATTTGTAGGATTTCCAAACCACAGAATTGAAGCAGATCCACAAAAATGCATTCAAAAAGAGATACACATATGCCACATCTCAAAAGTAGCTGCTTTTGCTGAAATTAATCAAAAATGGCCATCAGTATGAAAATCTTAATGCCAAATGCCATCTGGCATCTGGGGAACTTTAAAAAAGGCAAACAGGGTATATGTTCTTTTTCTTCAGCACAAACAAAACTTTTCAGGCATGTCAATCATTTTTCTTCCTCCTTTATATACAACTTCTAATAAATTCCCATTTGACTTTGTAAAAGTTGTTTACTTCTCACAAACAATTTTCCTCATTTACAAAACTAGAGGACTGAACTGTATGGCTTTTCAGAACTGTATGTCATTCTCAGACTACAAGCAACAGATCTATGAAAATTGAGTAGTTAATACTTGCAATTTTTAGCAAATACTTGCAATTTGATTTAAATTATCAATGAGCTATATACATCTGTATCCATTTCTTCTCAATTTCACAATTCATCAGTGCCTCAGTTTCTGTCACATGTGTGTACCCACAAACACACATGCACATACAGTCAAGGATATGGGATGTCCATGTTATTAGTTTGACTGATGCTCAAAAGCATCTATCTCTACAGTTAGAGTCACATAATTAGAATGGAGGCTCATCCCCATCCATGACCAACTCAAAAATTTATACCTAATATACTGTAGAAATTAATAAACAGGAATATCATTTAGAATGGAGTCAGGACACAAGAAGAGAAAACTCTCACCCTCTTGTCACTCAATACATACTATTGACTCCAACAGGAAGAGAACTTGACTATCCAGTCAGGAAGAGGAAAAGATTCTCCCATGTCCAAATGAGAGACTGGACAATCTCAGCCAACAAGAGATTTCCATAAACCAGCCAGTGAAAAGTCACTAGACCAATGTACTGAACTGCAGGTCTTTCCTGTTCCTGAATAAACTCATTTTGCTGGGGAAATATCTAACTGTCTATTTGTTTAAGGTCAGCATTTTAAAATGAGATGAAAATCACCTCCTCAAAACAGGAGAGAAATCGAAAGAATCACTGTTCTTCTGAATTACTAACCATCAGAATAACACTTCTAAAATGACTGAAAACAACTTCATTAGGTGCTAAAATATTTCATGATTAGTTTGGTTAACACTTAAGTTCTAAGATACCTTAGTATAAGCAATAAGATCAAAGTAAAATCATATCCTAAAGCATACTACCTAAAGGCACAATTTTCTGGGCAATGCCAGTTTGTCATTTATCATATGGGAATGTTAACAATGCCTACTAAATACAGCTGTTTTGAGGATTAAATGAGATAAGACACACAGCATAACACTTGGCACATAGAAAAACAATAAAAATTGTGCATCATTATGTATAACAATAATAAAATTGCACTTCACAATTTTGAAGGGTTTTCACATAGACTTCCTCATTTAGTTTTTATATACACATACAAATTTCAATTGTAGGCAGATGAATCACTGTATCTCCCCTGGAGTTTTAATGTGTTAAATTCCTTGCACAAATCTGCAAAGCTAACAAAGAAGCAGAGCTGAGATTTGACACGAGGTCTTCTGCATCCAGCTCCAGTCTTCTTCCTGCTGGACCACTGCCTTACCATAAAATGTTCTTTCCAAAATCAATCCACTTACATAAAGCATTACATACAGGCCAATGGAATTTTTAATTACATCTTTGAAAATAAATGCATAGGTATGCCTCACTCTAGAGAATTGAACAAAGACACTTAAAGATCAAATTCCTGTGAAGAGAATTCTCTTTTCCCATTGCATCTTATTATAAGAAAATGAGAATACAATTTAACTTAACATTCATTGATAAGTAAAATCAAAATCTAGAATGTTTTATTTTTATGGTTCTTTAACCTCAAAGAGTACTATATAGATTCAGTTTTCAGGACTGTTCAATCTGCTATTCTTTTAGTTCTTAGAAAAAACTAAAGTTCCAAATTAAAAATATGATGAAACTTAGCATTTGCCAATGCTAATGTAATAAAAACAGGTTCAAATTATAACTTTGCATCTTATTGAGTGCTCTAGAAATAGAAAATAGAGTTCAGAAAAAGTCCAGCCACTGTTAATATAATGAGAACAGTTTGTGCAACATCAATATAACCTGGCAGCCAAGGGAAGTGAACTGGAATGCACATGCATGAACAATGATGACTTCACTGTACTAGTCAATGGGGGCAATAGACATCATTGTGTGAGCATGTGTACTGTGTGGCCATCACATTCAAAATGACTGAGCGAATAAAGCAACAAATCTCTATCATATTTTGTGTTAAGCTTGAACATTCCTACACAGAAATTATTTGGATGATTCTGAAGGCCACAGCTATGGGCAACTAGTGATTGGCAGCTTCATCACAACAATGAACCTGCTCATGCATCACATCTCATGCAGAGATTTTTGGAAAAACATCATCAAATTATCCAGGTGACCCTGCCTCCTTACACTCCAGATTTGATACCCTGTGACTTCTGGCTTTTCCCCAAACTAAAATCACCTTTGAAAGGGAAGAGATTTCAGACCATTGATGAGATTCAGGAAAATATGGTAGGGCAGCTGATGGTGACTAGGAGCACTGTGTAAGGTCCCAAGGTGCCTACTTTGAAGGGGATTGAGGAGTCATTGTCCTATGTACAATGTTTCTTATATCTTGTATCTTCTTCAATAAATATCTCTATTTTTCCTATTACATGGCTGGATACCTTCTGGACAGACCATAACATACATATATATATATATCAACCCTGCCTCATCTGCTGTGTAAATTTAATATTCTGTATATCTAACACAGTCTGAAAATGGAAGTAGCATTTCAATTTTCTGAATAGAGCATTAAACTTCATCAGTTTCATTGTGAACTTCATAATTTAAGAATGCATTAAAATCAAATCTTTAAAAATCTTTTTTCTTTGTTAAAGAGCAGTCAGTGTTGAATCGTACTCTAGTGATTGTTACCACAAGCAACAGATTAAAAAGTCATCAGA
>VMDR010020884.1:0-17235 GCA_007922815.1 Macrotus californicus | reverse complement strand
CATGAACTAAAGAGGGGAAGTGTGGGGGGAAGGGGTGTGCAGGGAGGGGGGTGGGGGGAGGAGATGGGACAACTGTAATAGTATAATCAATAAAATATATTAAAAACAAAAAAACAAAAAAAACTTTAAACAGTAATTAACATATACACCAAAAAAGTCAATAAAACAAATGGTCTCTAGTGAAGTTACCTCTCTCCCACTCCAGACACTGGCCTCTGCTCCAGTTCTCTCCACAAGAGGTGACCGCTATGAGCAGTTTCTTTTATTTTCTTGTGGAAATGTTCTATATGATATAAAGACACACACACGCATGCGCAAAGCATGCTATACACACTACTCAGCAACTCCCCAACTTAACATATCTTGGAGAACTTTCTAAATCATGACTCATAGACTAACTTCATTCTCTTAGTGCCTGGGAAGCGTTTTACACCTCCACTCCCAGCCGCGACAAGGTGGATGAGAGTGAATGATAATTCTTATTATCACTGATGTGCAAAGAGTGTTATTGGATGAATAAGCTTGCTAAAAAAGTGGGAGAAGGTTCCATCTTCCTGTCTCACCTGAGGATGTCTCTTGTCACTGTTTTCTCTTTCCACTGCTCCCTGTCACCTCCATACACATGCTCTTCTCACCTCAAAGGAAGGAAAGATGAAGGGAGAAATAGAGGAGGAAGAAGGGAAGAAAGAGAAATTAAAATACAAAATCTCTCTCAACTTTACTTCCTCATTGCCCTTCCCAGACAACTGATGGATACATATACTCTGAGCTGTGTTCGTCTGGGACATTTCAGAAATGAAACATTGAAAAATGTCTGATTTCATAGAATTACACTCTGATAGGGGGAGATAGACGTTAGACCAATGTGTCAGATGTTGGTAAGCGTCAGGGGCCTGACCCTCTGCATGCACACTGGGCTCACCGCCCAGGCCTTCTGGAGGAAGTCTCCGGCTTCTCTGAAGGCAGACGCGGGCCGTCCCTCCTCTGGCCTGCAGCTCATGGGCAAGGAGCAGCTCTGCCCTCCCACGTTCCACCGAACCCTCGCCTTCTGGTGTGCCTTGCTGTCCTTCTGCTCATTTCTCTCTGGTGACAAAGGGCAAGAGCTGGTCTAAGTAATAGCTATCGCTAATTGATCACCAAATTCTATTTGCCTGGTGCTGTCTGAAGTATTTTACACTTACGAACTTGGGTGAACTGTTTGAGGTGGAGACCATTTTTACCTCCGTTTTACAGATGAGAGAACTGAGAAGCACAGAGAGGAGGAGTCGGAATTTGAGCAATGGCAGGCAGTCTCTGGTCTCCTTAATGTCTTAACTGGGACGTGATAAATATGTGTCAACAGAAAGGCGATCTTGCTCTTTGTTTTTAAAAGTTGGGAATCTTGCTTTTGGGATATGTAATCCTAGGATCATTAATTTTTCATTCATTGGCTTTTGGCTTTTTGCAACGTTAAACCAATAATCGATTAAATTATTTAGCATATATTGCTAGTACCTATTGTGCCCAAGGAACTTTCTAGGCATCGGGGATACAAAGATGTGGAAGCATCCGTCCTTTAGCGAGACTTGAGGGGTTAAACCACGTACTGCAGTGGACTGCAGATCAGATCGTATGAAATGCAGTAGTAATAATCACAACATAGCAGAGAACATTTATTAAGCACTAACAGTATGCTAGACATGGCGTTAAGCACTTCATGGGTATTGTCTTTCCCAGGTCTCATAAGAATCAGATTTTACAGATGAGGAAATTGAGGATTAGAGAAGGTCAGACCACCTCCCCCACCCAAGGGACTGTTGTGGGAAGAATAAGGGCACCCAGTTACATGTAAATTTCAGAGAAGCATGTCCCATGCTTATACCAAAATATTAATCAGTGTTTATCTGAAATTCAAATTTAACTGTGTGTGCTATACTTTTATTTGCTAAATCTGACAACCTAAGCTCGACGTCATGCAACTGGCATTAGTACCCGAATCTGCCTGACTTCAGAGAGATCCTCCAGGCCTTGCTGACTTATTAGGGCCCATGTACCAGAATGCTAGAGGCCCCCAGAGGAGTTGGCGGGGTGTGTATGCGTGCGTGTGCGTGTGTCCATGCGTGTGCACGTGCGCACAGAGACAGAGACAGGAGGGAAGGGGAATGTTGCCCCTCTGCCCCTCAGGTGCCAGAAGACAAGCAGCGGAATGAGTGGGTTGTCTGGGCTGCTCCTTCCGCAGGGAAATCAATGATTTAGTTAAAGCCTCACATGCCTGGTGCTGCGGATAGGGGCTGTCCCAGTGGAGCTGCTCTGCCTAGGCTTTTTTATAAACCAGCAACGATTTACACTCCAGTGAAGCCCTAATAAACTGCTGCTGCGGCCCTGGCAGGAGTAGGCTGGGTAAACACTTCCTTTTAATAAAGCACACGAGGGCTGGTATGTGCCGGGCGGGGACTGCTGTGCACCCAGCATCCTGGCCTTTGGCCTGGGCGCAGGAGCTGAGGAGGGGTCTCCGCACAGCCCCTTTGCGTAGGGATCATCTGCTCTGACGCCCTGCATGGTATTTCGGGGTGAGAGGAGCCCTAGATTACAGCTGGGGCACTCCCACCCCGACTGCTAGGATCCTAGTGTTTTCTAGCGATGACTCAGTGGTCCTCTTTGCTGGTCCAGCATGATTGCTGGGAACTCTGACCTGGAGTCGAGCTGTCGCACCATGCACCTCTTCATAGCTGTGTGACCAAGATATGTTTACTTAACCTCTCTGTTTCTCACTTCATCATTTAGAAAATGGGAATATTAATAGCAGCTACCATTTGAAGTTGTGGCACAGGATGTGGCATGGATTGTGCTGAGTAATAACCCTTACTGTGATTTTATTATTCAAATGGCATTATATATAATGACTGTGAAGTTCTTCACCTGTAATAAATACTTACTAAATAATATATCTATGCCATTATTTTAGTATAATTATAACTATTAATAAGCTATATTAGACCTTTATAACCTCAGGACAAAGTTACATTGTTGTAAATTCTATCCATTGCCCCAACTCTATTCTCTTGAGGCTAAACAGAATAATTTCATCCCGACCCCCTCAGACATTTGCCCGACTCCCAAGTGCACCGTGAGGTGTGTTTCTTTCAGGTGAAAGTGCTCTGGTTCCTCCGGCTATTCACCCACCCAAGCCTCATGTTTAAACTGGGAACTGTAATACTTCTCTTCCAGGAGGGAAAGAGTTAGTGTACATGAAACCCCTAGCATGTTTGTAGCACACAGGAGGCGCTCTTCCCCGCTGTCCCCCACCTGAGAGCAGACTGTCATTGTCCTGCTCTCTGGGAGCCATCCCAGCTACCCGCTATGAGTGCCGACTCCGGACTCAGACTGCCTGGCTCCAAACTGGCGTCATCAAAGCTGTGTGACCTTGGGCAAGTTACTTAACCTCTCCTTGCCTCACTTACCTCACCTGTGCTTGTGCTGGTTAACAGGAACGGTTGAGATAAAGCACCTAGAATATGCTGGTGTGTGGCAGGCCCTGCATCAACAGTGTCAGGCTATTGTTGTTCCTAGTGCGCCACACACAGCTGGAGGCCATCCCCAGGCAGAGGACCCCCACTCTTGGTTCAGCCCAGCATTACCTCTGGTCCTTGGCTATCTCCTCCTGCTGCCTCACTCTGGGCAGACGGCCTTAGCACACAAGCTACCATTGGGTGTCAAGACTTACCTTGTCCTCCTCCACCAGCTGTTACTTCCTTTGGACTCAAGTACAGGCCTTCACATGAATCCCCATTTAATTTCATCCTGTGAGCTTTGTGCTGTAATTATGATTATTGATGAATCTTTTGGAGGCTCACTCTGTCACCCACATTGGCCAGCTCACCGGCTGTGCTGGCTTGTGGACAAAGTGAGTGTTGTGGACTTAGGCTACTCCTTTGGGCCCAGAATTCTCTGAATTTCATTATAACTTTAGGGAACCACCCCTCTCCCATGTTATGAAGTTTTGGTGGGGTTGTCAATCAAAGTACAGGATGAGGGTGTAGCTGCCTCCTGAGCTGGGCCAATCAGATTTTTTTCTCTGGAACCTAACTGTTGAGAGCAATGACACAAGGAGCCCTCTCCAACTGGGGTTGAGGGTGGGGAGTCAGAGCTGCTGTTTGAAGAGACGGTGCATTCGATCCTAATCTATGGATCCTTAGTGCTGCCTTGTGCTCCTGCCAGGGCCTGGCTCTTCAGCTTTGCCTTTGATGATATATGTCAGGTATTTATTGCCACAAGAATGCTGTGTAACAAATTTATGAGCTCAATTGTATCCTCCCCAAATCCCTATGTTAAAACCCTAACCCCCAGCACCACAGAATGTGACTGTATTTGGAGATAGAATCTTTAAAGAGGTGACTCAGTTTAAACCAGGTCATCAGAGTGGGCCCTTAATCTAATCTGAACAGTGTTGGTAAGAAGAAGAGGAAACTTGGACACCCAGAGAGTCGACAGACATGTGGACACACGGAGGAAAGACCTGTGAAAACACAACAAGAGGATGGCTGACTACAAGCCAAAGACAGAGACCTCAGAAGAAACCAACCCTGCTGGCACCCTGGTCAGACTTCCAGCCCCTAGAACTGTGACAAAATAAAAGTCTGTTGTTTAAGCCACCCACTCTATTGTTCTTTGTTATTGTATCCTAACAAACTAATAGACAAATCATCCTAGAATTTAGTGACTTCAAGACAGAGTGTTTATTCAGCTTGTAAATCTGTGGATCACCTAGGTGGGTCTTCTGGTTTGGGTTAGCTTCCAGTCATGAATTCCTGGTTATCTGAAAGCCAACTAAACGACTTTCCTGGCCTTAGCTGGATTCTCTCATATGTCTGGGGCATCAGCTGGGAATCAAGTGAGTTCCAGGATGACCTCAGATGGGAGAAACGGGTGACTGAGCTGTGCTCAGCACCCTCTGGCATGTTAGCAGTGCCTGTTCACAGGGTAAAGGCAGAGGAGCCTGAGAGAGTGAGAGGTGCCAGTGCTTCTTCAAGCCTCTGCCTGTGTCATCACTGCTAGTGCTTCTTTGGCCAAAGCAGGCTGCAGGGTGGGAGGAGCTGGAAAGTCACATTACAGGGAGTGTGGACACAGGGAGGGCTGATGAACTGGATATTATTGAATCAACAAAATGCCATGAACTTGTTCAAAAACTCTTCACAAATTTAGTTTACCCAGTCTCACTCCTGGGTTGGTTTTTGTTGCTTTTGACTAAAGAACTCTCACTGATACAGAGCTGGGTGGTAGAATGGATTTGTATCTATATCCAAGTCTTGGAAGCCAATGGGAATGTTTCAAAATGGAAGCCATGGTCAACAATGCCAGATATTGGCTAGAAGTCAACTGGTATGAAGACTAGAAAGGCCCATTGCACTTACAAGCGAGGAGGCTATCTGTCGTTAAGGAAAGAACTGTTTCTATGGAGAAGTGGAGGCCAAAGCCAAATCAGAGTTGGTGAAAGCTGAGGAAGGGGATACTGTGAGTGTAGACAGCTCTTTGAAGACTTGTGAGCAGTATAAAGCCTGGGGGAAGGTGTGGAGTTAGGAAAGGGTTTTTAGAATTTGTGTTTCTAGGGAAGAGAAACATCTAAAGGAGGCACTAGGTGGAAAGTCTAAATCAAAACAGTTGAACTAAGGACGGACTAGCCCAGGCTCCACTGGAGCAGGTCCCTTCCTTTTGCCGAGTCAGGTGTTCTTCTTACTCCCTTTGGCTCTCACTTCCCTGCTTCAGCATCTAGGAGCTTGCCTGGTGCCCCAACAGGACTGTTACCGACCTTTACCATAAATGTCCTTGTCTGTGCCTTATGATACCATGTGAACACTGTTCCACTCACCCCCTCTGAGCTACCCAGGACAAGCCCCCAGCAGGGTAGGGTCTGGGAGTGGTGGGGAAGCCTCCTCACTTATGCTGTGAAGGGGTTATTAGACTTACCAGCTTGAAACCACCCCACTCATCTGTTGCATTGGGACAGCAATGACACCCCAGTTACATGGAAATCAGGATAAACTCAGAAAATGAGAAAACTTACCTCTTACATAACTAAATTATATCTGGGGTATAGCCCCCCGGTAGGTGAAATAGAATGGATGCCAGTTCTCGGGAAAAGAATTAGGGAAGGGATGGTGAACTTCATTTGAGTTCTCTACGAGGGCTAGAGACAACTCGAGGGTTAGATAAGACTCATGTAGATCCATCACTTATTTGTTGGGTACCTTTTCATAAGTGAATTGACTCCTCTGGGCTTCATTCTCATGGGGTTGTGAGATTAAATAAAATCCCATTTGTAAACTGTCATGATGCCTGCCTTGTAAACCCCTCTCTCTTTCATCCACTGTGCAGTTATTAAATGATCATCTCTCAGCACCAAACCCAGCCGTTTCTATTCAGCTTTGTGATGCTGGGACTCAGACCTGGCAACCACACTTTGGCAGTACCAGCTGTTCCCTGTTAGGCTCTGTTCATAGAGGGCGCTAGAGGGAGACCATGGGTTAAAGAGGAAGGGGAGACTTGCTTCTTCCTGTTCCTGTAAGCATCTCTTAACACGTCTCTACCCTGAACCCAGTCTATAGTTTTTCCAAAGCTGACAGAACCAGTCTCACTGGAGACTCCAACATCAGCTGGCTGTTACTCCATCCTCAGAGATTTGGGTTTGAGACCCACAGGGCCTGAGCTTCTGAGTTTTAATACCTTTAACTTCTCTTGATGCTCACCTCGAGTGGTGGTAGCTGCTTCCTAGAGGGGCTATCTTTGGGATACTTTAGAGTTACCTTTTTCCTCTTTTAGTTACCTAGTTATCAACTTCATACCTTGTTAAAATTCCTCATTCCAGTAACTGGTGTGGCTACGCCTCCCATCTGGACCCTGATCATACCCACACTCTCGTAGGGTCAGTCTCATTGTCCTCAGTTATTTCCTTCCTTGTACCTCATTCATATGGGTTTTCCCACTGCAGTGATTGCTCAAATTGGCTGTGTTAGGATCTGCTGGGGCCTTTGTTAGAACATCTTTTGGGGCCCCACCTGGTTCATTTGGGAAGCATGGGGTGAGAGTCCAGAATATGTATTTTTAATAAGTGCTCCTGGTTTGGGAAATCACTTCTGTCATCAGGTTTTACCATCTTTGTTCCCAGGACCCTGGCACAGTGCAGGCCTCCACACAAAAGTTTGTTGAATGAATGCATTGATGCTATGTTTGCATTATTCTGCAGAATCAAGGACCAAGGAGAGCCCCCAATAATGCTTTGTTTCCTTTAGGCGAAAGGATGTGTAACTGTAGTCTGTAGAAGAGAAGTTACCAGCAACCCTGGTGGCTTCTAAGGTCAGATATTGCAGTAGAAGGCCCAAGTCTGAAGTGTATTAAGAATAAAGTGAGCAAGCCTCCTGAGAAAATGTTCCGTAAAATAATGACTCAGTGTTTTCAGGAAGTACATCTCTTTCAATGGCGGGCCAAGCTAAACTTCTGCTTAGTTAACTGATCTGAACAAATTGGAAAGTTTTCTTTATCCTCACCTGAGGATATTTTTTATTGCTTTTAGATAGAGAAGGACAGACACACACACACAGAGAGAGAGAGAGAGAGAGAGAGAGAGGAACATCAGTGTGAAAAAGAAACATCAACTGGTCGTGCTTCTTGTATGCACCCTTACTGGGGATCGAACACTCAGCCTGGGTTTGTGTCCTGACTGGGAATCAAACCCATGTCTTTTCAGTTTATGGGATGATGCTCCAACCAACTGAGCCACACCAGCCAGGGCAATTTGGAAAGATTAAAAATATCCGGTGGGCAAAGGGAGTTCTGCTCCCCCTCCCTGCACCGAGTTTTACTTCATTTGAGGTAGTGAAAATAGGTTACGAGTCCGTCATCAGTAAAAACTGGCTTGGAGAGAGCTGTGGAGATGCACATTATGGCTTTGGGGCTGGGAAGGTTATGGTAGATTTTTAATAGTTTACTTCTCATAGAAGAGAGAAAAGCCATGAGATGTTAAGTATTAACCAACATGTAGTACTTGTCCCTAAGTTAAATAGTACTTATCCAAGATTTGTTCAAACTAAATTAAATTATAACAGTAGGAAAAAATGGCTATGAGTTGGTGGATCAGAGCCACCATCTCCTGGAGGAGTAGTTCTTGAAGATCTAACCCTTTCCTGCAGGTGTCGTTCCTGGAATGCAGGGCCACAGGGATAACTAGGCGAGTAATGGGTACACAGACAATGTGAGAGCAGTTTCCTACTGTAGTGTGTAGAGCTAGGATTTCAGAGATGGACACTCACATTGACTGTGATTCCTTGGGCCAGCTCATTCCTCGTATACTTAATATAGTCTTTTGCAGGCAAACTTGAGAGATCAAAATCTGCTTATAAAACCGTGTCCACCTTCACATTAGTGAAGAGGCATCCTGGCCATTGGGAAGTAACACCTAGGAAGCTACAGTGTGTGGAAGGGGGTTATAGATCATGGAACAGTGGTTCCCGCCCAAGAGACACCACAGAGTTGGGGAAGGCTTGTTCTTCTGAATTCAGCTAATTCTGCATGGCCCACCAAGTCTTTGTGCAGGAGATTCTGCCTGGTATTTGGACCTGCCTAAAGAGAAACTTCAATGAGAAGGTCAGGAAAACGAATGTACAGTATGTTGAGGCAGAAGAAATAAAAGGTAAGAAAGAGCCTAGGGTTCCACAGCCTACTCTTGCCAGAAATTCTGACTTTTTAAGAAAAGCTAAAAATTTTGGCTTTTATGTGAAATACCTTGATTTTTTTTAAGTGATGACAACTATTCTTTCGAATATAAAAGCATATGAGGGCCAACACATGCAGGTCCAAGAAGACACGTCTGTGAGCCAAGTGTGGCTTGAAGAATGAGTTTGCAACCTTGATGTTACCATCTTCACAGAGAGTATACGAGAAACAAGTGAGGAAAGGGAGTGTATCAGTCAGGTTCCACTCAGAAAACAGATGACATTCAAATTAGTGCAATTTGAGGATTTATTAAGAAAACTGATTGTAAAAGTGTGGATAGGATGATGGGGAGCCTCAAGAATAAGGTAAGACTTGGGGCTGGCCATGGTGGAGTTTTCACCACCTATACCTCAAAGGGAGAAGGGGAGGGGTAGTGGTACAGAGCAAGCCTCTTTGAGAGGTACCTTCTGCTGAGGGACATGGCCAGCCCAAGACTACCTCTCAGAGAGGGAACCAGAGAAATAAACGTCCTGGCCTCCTTCTCTCCTGCTCCTGATGCCTCCCACTGACCAAAGCCAACTGGCAGTGGGAAGACATGGACACCCATGGATACGATGAATACTGCTCAGTCTCTGGGGCAGAGAACAGGGTGGAGAGAGTACGGAGGAGGTCTGGAGGGACGAATAGAGACATCTAGCACAGCCAATGGAAACAACAGATCTTTGAGGATTTCTAAGACTTCTTGTGGGTCAGGTCCAAACTCCCACCATTGCTTTCCACACAATCCAGCCACCAGCCCTACCCACATTTTAGCTAAGGAGGAGGGCCTGGGAAAAAGAGGACTCCTGAAAGGGAACTTGGCTGAGGTGGGCAGTTGAGGCCCATAGAGAAGATCCGTCCTGTGCTAGAGACAGAGAATTGGGAGTGCAGGAGGCTTGTCAGCAACTCCACAAAGATAGGGATCTGAGTCTATTTTGTTCTTCGATGCATCCGAAACAACTCAAACAGTGCCTGGTATACAGTAGGTGCTCAATAAATAACCTGCTGAATGAACAAATGTTAGGGCAAAGAGCAGCTGTCTGATTATATACTCAAAGGAGAGCCTTCCCGCAGTGTTTCTCGGCACCCAGACCTCCCAGGACAGTTGAGGTGTCCTGATCTTTTCAGGAATTGCTCTTGGAGGAACCTGAACACCAGAAGGGCCTGAATGGGGAAACCACTTCCCAATATCACTCGAGGATTTCCTGGCTCAGAGAACAAAACGTGAAGCCTCTTCCCCAGCCGCCTCCTTTTCACCAGCTGGAAATAACTCTGGGCACAACTGGCTTGTGTCTCTGCATATTTCTTGTTTGGCAAGCCAACAAGCCATTGGATTAGAGGATTAGGCACTAAATAAATGGCCAGTGGCTTCTGAGAGATGCTGCACAGGGGACTTGAAGCAGGTGGCAGGGAACAAGCTGAGCTGACTGAGGCAGGTCTCAGGCCTTGGTCCTGGAGAAGCCTTGAGAAGGGAGAAGAATAAATCTATCCTTCTTATTCCTTAAGGTCCAGCTTGGCTGATATCTTAACCCCTGTCTCGAGGGCTGCTAAATTAAAAGAAGAGTTAGAAGCTTGTTCCCATTCAGTCACCTAATATCCATTAAACCATTACCATGTGCCAGGCCTGTGCCAAGCACCGAAGACAGGGCAGTGAATAACACTGCCATTCTTCCTAGCCTCACCTGAGCTTACAGTTGAGAATATATATCAGAAGCATGTGAAATTGTCATATGTAGATTCTGGGGCCACCTGCCTAGATATTCTGACATAGTAGGACTAGGGATCTGCATTTTTACAAACAAGCATCCTACATGACTCCAGCGCTAACAGTCCCAGCCACATCCTGAGAACCAACTGGTCTACCAGTAATCTTACAGTTTGAGAAAAAGAGTTCCCGGTTCAGAAAATTAGCACTCTGTTTCCTAAAACTGGAATTCTGCCTCATTTTCAGGATATGAGGTTGTCAATGAGGGAGAAAGAGGATAAAAATATCACATTGTCAAAATTACTCTTAAAATTGCCTAGGATGGCGCCATGTTGGAGGTTGTTATATCATCTTTTAAAGAGACAAGCCCAGCCAGTTTTCCTCCACTCTGGGTAGAAATTGCTGTTTCTTCAGTGAGCGTAAAATGAATGGCTGGCTTGGAAGTTCTGATGTTTAAAAAAGTACCAATCTTTAAATACTCCACATGGCATAATAATCTCTTTATAAGGGTCACACAAGGAATAGCAGATTCAAGGCCACATTTCAAGCTCGCCCTGGGTGTGCATTTATCGATGAAGTGGCAGGAAGAATTCCCTGTACTATTTAAGTTACTATTTTTTTCAAATCCAAGGAGTTAGGCAGAAATTAAATGTGCATGTAATATAACTCGATAGTTCTAGGCAGACGATGAAAGATGCCTGCCCCTTGCATTTCCCCATTTTGAGAAAGCTCAGTGTGACTCCAAGCCCACCACCACCTCTGAAGGAACTCTTTAGCATCAGGTCCCTACGCTCTGCACCACATGACCCACTGTTTCTTGTACCAGGTTGTGCACTAAACAGCCTTCTGAATGACATTCGCACAGACCACAGTGTGTATGGCACCAAAGAGCTGTGCAGCACAACCTAATGCAATCGCCCTAGCTGTACCCAAGAGCAGGCAGGCAACTCCAAGAATCTCCTCCAGGCCTTTGATTGGGTGGGTGGAGAGTACAATTGTTTTATTGCTTTCAAATAATACAACAGTTAAAATGCCGAAAAATGAAACACCCAAGAGAATCTGGGTATTCGCATTTCCAATTACACAGAACATGCATTCTTCACTCACAGAAGTGCCAATTTTATTATTTTGAGTTCCACTGAAATTGGCCCAAGTCCCTCGGGCACTTCTTGCCTAGTTTCACTTGTTACCATGAGATAATTGGTTTAAAACTGATTATTGGGTCACTAATTATGGGGCTTATTGACAGTGTATTTCAACTTAGGGAAGAAATTTAAAAGTTCACCCTAATTAATCAGGGGTAATTAACAAGTCTTCAATTTTGTCAAGAGATAATTACCAAGAAATCCAGAACAAATCAATTATTGACTCCAGGAGGTGAGAAAGGACTCAGTCATTGGTGCTGGAGGTTATTTGGGCCATTCATTCATTCATTCATTCATTCAACAGATGTTTACTGAGCACCTACATGGTGCCAGGGACTCCTGTGTCTCGGCCTCCCATTGGACAGGGAGTGGTCAGGCATGTGACCAGGCACTTTTTCAGATGGTTGCAGAGTGCTTCTCTGAAGGCATAAGAGTAGTGATATTCCTGGCTCATTGTTTTGAACTCTTAATATCTGCTGCATGTGGTACTAAGAGCTTCTGTGTTTCATTTATTTTTTCTGTTTTTTTTTGTTGTCAAGTCATCTTTAACTGAAATATTTTCATTTGTAGTTCTTAACTAGCCAGGCATTCCACTGCACCACTGCCGATGCCATCTATGATGTCATGAGGGTGGCAGCCATCGACACTGCAGCCTGCAGACTGGGCAGTCCCCAGGATCTCTGTAATGGTTCCAGAGACTTCTCTAGCTGAAGACCAGGGACACATCTCTTTGGCAATGAGGACAATCTCATCAAAAGTGGTCTTTCCACTGTGCTTAGTTGTTTGTTTGTTTGTTTGTTTTTCTTCTTTCTGTCCTATGGCGGTTCTTTGAGGGCTTTTATGATCAGGGCAGAAGAAGAAGGTACTACCTCAGTCTAGGCCTGTCTGTTCTGAATGGTCATTTTCACTGTAATCCTCAGACCCTTCCAATCATGGGTTGCTTTGGTGATGTCATCACCAAACTTTTTTTAAAAAAGATTTTATTTATTTATTTTTAGAGAGAGGAGAAGGGAAGGAGAAAGAGAAGGAGAGAAACACTGATGTGTGAGAGAAACATCAATCAGTTGCCTCTCATACCCACCCCCACCCAGGCATGTGCCCTGATCAGGAATTGACCCCGAGACCTTTCACTTTGCAGAACGATGCCCAACCGAGTGAGCCATACCAGCCAGGGCAGCATCTGTTATTTTTGCCTGTGTAGCATCAATTCTCCTTATTCCCATAACTGCTAGTGTTTCCCTTGAGGAACTACCCTTCTCCCTTCCTCAAGTCCCTGGGCTTAGGTGGGGATGTTATCCCTCTCACTCCACAGTGAACATGTGACCCAGGTCTGAGCGATCAGGAATTCATTTTTTATTTCTGGTCACATTGACTCATTTTCAGACATAAACACCTGCCCATGTAGATCTAATAGAGCCGCCCCCTTGACTTTGCAGGATGCTATTGGGGAAGAGGTGTGTGCTCTTTCAAGAGGTGCATGCTCTCTCTCTCTTTCTTTTTAACTGATAACTGTTATTACAACCAATGGCAACTTTAAAATCCCACCTGGATGCCAGGTGAGAGCATAAAAAAGGGTAGGCATCAAAATAACCTGCATATCAAGCATGTGGGTGGCCTATGAGCCTTGGCTGCTTGTATTTCCACCGTAAGGGGAAGAAGAAGTCCCCACAGGCAGGGTCTGCCCCAGGGCAATAGGGTACAGAGGGCAGCAAGAGCCCCAGCCAAAACCAGGAAAGGGGCAAAGACAAAAGCAACTAGAAGGAGGGAAAAAGAAGCTGGTGGCAGCAACAAATCCTCTCCTCCCTCTGTTGCAGATGAAGATTTGGAGACACAAGTCTTTCCACCACAGTGGGGACCACCCTGCTCCTCTACTAGTTGATCTCAGCTGGCATAGAACCAGCCTGGCTCTATTCTCCAGGGAAGCCTGGTACAGAGAGGCTTCATGGGCCAGAGACCCCAGGGCAGCCCCCCCAGCCCTCCCTTCAAGGCTGCCCGCTGTGGGCCAGGCTACAATGACGCTGGCTCCAGAGAGGTCTGGGGTAGACCCAGTCCTGCCAGCAGGGCCAGAAGCCCTGGGTCCTGGGGAGGCTGCACAGGTCCCCTTGGCTGGTGCCCCGCTGGTCCATAAAGATGCAATGCTGACAGGCCCACATGGGCAGCATGGCAGTGAGCGAGGAGCCCAGAGAGCTCCACCCTGGTGGAGGCACGAAGCTGCACCCTGACTATGCTACAGAGCCGCTCCATGGTGGCCCACTGCTCAGACTTCTTCATGTCTGGGTGAGCTCTTCACAGTCTCAGCCTCTGACAGCAAGCTGATGCTGTCTTGAAGAAGCATGGTTTCACTAGTGACCAGAAACAGCAGGAGCTGGAAGTCCAAGATGGTATCCAAGAATACAGGGGAGGTATTCCAGGACAAGGAGGTGGCCAAACTGTGAAAGTCCTGTGTCCCATCCAGTAGAGTCCAGTTTTAAACAGGAAATGGATTTTGCAAGTAGAAAAGCGTAAACTGGATCCTTGGGGAAAGTTATTGTGATTTACAATCAGATACTCCATGCGCAGTGAGTGGGCCAGCTGGGTTATCTTGTTGCCAAACTTGTCTATGTTCTTATAAAACACATAAAGCAGATATTGCTCACTGCTGGAGTACCCTCCTTTTTGATGGCTGTAGGAAATAATGTGATGAAATGTAATATAAATAAAAAGTCTATAGAAGCCTTTATAGTTGGGGAAGAGTCTTTGCCATTTGGAGAAGAGTCCTCCAGAGCATGAAGCCAACACAGGGGATGGAGAAAGATTAAGTCTAATGACATCACTGGATCCCTGGACCTAGCTGAGCCTGATCCACCAACCTCTAGATCACCAGCTTTGTGAGCTAACCATTTTTTCCCAAAAACTTAGGTCATTTTGATGTGGGATTCTATCGCATGTAACCTGAGAATCCAGCATGGTGCTCAGTGAGTATTTATCAAATACATAAAAACATCAGAACTTTGGTGGAAGATACCTTAAAAAAATCTGAATTCATTCATTTACCTTTTTTTTCACATCAAAGAAATTCACTGTGACACCCAAGGTAATATCTACTGGGTCTTCATATTTATCTTTGCAGTTTTAGAATTTTATATATTTTCAGAGTTATGAAGCATGGGAAGTAAGACATGCCTGAAAAATATGTTTAGATATTGATTTTGGTATGTTTCCAAAGTAATACATGTTCACTCTAGAGTATACAGAAAAGCACAAAGAAGAAAATAAAAATTATGTAAGTAGTCATAAATAAACGGCCCAGCATACCAGGTTTTTTTGCATTCATGTTTTTGAAATAAAATTGGAATTATACTCAAATGTTCTTGTAGTCTGTATTTATTGACAATTTCTCCATGCCAAAAATTATTCTCCTATAACAACAAATTTGACCACAATCTGTACTTACTAAGAATTGAAATTTCCAGAAATGTACAAAGAACAACATAATAAACACCTATGTACCCACCATATATAATTAACAACTGTTATATTTGCTCTCAGTCATTTTTTTCTAAAGAAAAACATTACGTATTTAATCAAATTCTCTCAACAGTGAGTCTTATTTATTTTTTCAGGGCTAGGAGATGCTTTATGAAGAATATCATTATTGAACTATAAGTTTGTATACACCCATCACTCTCTCAGAGTGAAGTCTTGGAAGCAGTAGAACTGCTGGATCAATGGTCAAGTTCAGTTCCCACCTGTGGTAAATGATAATGCTGCATCCCTACGTCCTGGCCAATGCTGATTATAATCCCCATATTTTTAACAATTACATCGGAGAAAGGTGAAGTCTTGTTATTTTCTTAATTGTACTTCTTTGATTCCTGCTGATGTGAAATATGCATTTTATGTGTTGGCCAGTTTGCAATTTTTCTATGTGATTTGCATTTTCAGGTCCTGGGTCCCTTATTCTACTGGGGTATTTATTTTTGCTTTTTGAGTTAAAGACCTGTTTCATTAAGAATATTTTCATGTATAACAAATCTATCCTGCTGTGCACCATTTGCTTTTCAATTTTATTTATGATGGTGTGGGACATACATAAGTTTTTACTTATTTTTTATCATAAAATTCATCAGTCTTTTCTTTTATATTTTCTGATTAGAAAATCTTTCCCCATCCAAAATTCTGAAATTATTCACCCAATATATTTTAAATGCCTTTATGTTTTTATTTTTATATAAAACTTTTAATATCACTTGTAATTAATTTAGTATATGGTGTGAGGTAGGGATATTATGATTTTTATCTAAATGATTATCAGGTCTTTTTGCTGGCTAGGTCATTACCAGAGAAATTGGGGAGCTGGGTGACACCTGGAGAAGGGAGGAGAGTGGGGCCATGTTGAACCCTGACCCGGACAGTCTCCAGACTTGTTAGAAAGTTGGGCTGTGTGGAAAGCCATGTGCTTGTTAAGAATGGCAGGCAGCTGCTCTGTAAGGAACTCTCCAGCAGCAGCTGGCTCGCCCCAAGGGTGATTTGAGCTGCAGGCAGCTAAGTCACGCCACTCACCTGGAGGCTGACTGGTGATGCTCGCCCTGCAGCTACTTCTGGCTGCTCTCTGCACCACTCTCCCCCAGGATGATTTCAGCCTCGAGTCCAAGCTTGACTCATGCTGCTCGCCCAGAGGCTGGCTAGCACTGCTTGCTAGGTGGTGGGCTCTGGTCACAGTGGGTTCCAAAAGAACAAGGAGGAGACACACAGCATGGACCCTGGTGCAGCTGGTGAATTAAAGGTGCAGGCCTGGTGCAGATGGACAGTGGGGGCCTGGCAGCTCATGGAGGACCTGGGCTAGAGACTGGGCAACTGGGAATACTGCGGCCCAGACCTGGCCCCTATCCTTGCAAAACATGGGAGAAAAGTGAAACCCAGCCCCTCTCTTCCTGTGACATCCAGAAAAAGACCAGCAGAACTTGCTGAACAGGTTTAAAAGTCAGCAGGAGGCTTATTTTTTTTTGTCTCTTTTTTTTTCTTCCCTCAAGTGAGAAAGTAAGATGAGGAGTTGTGAAAGATCCAGAGACAGATACAAAGGGGGAGCACAAGGCTAGCTCCCAAAACTGAGAATCTGAGACAAATTTCATTTTGCTATCCCATAGAACTGGCATTTTATTGTTTATTTGTATTATTATTATTTTTTCATTATTTTTACTTCTTTTATTTTATTAGTATTCTTTTATTTCTCTTCTTTCTGTTTAGTTTTCTTCGTTTTATTTCTCTGTTTAATTGCATTGTTTGACTGGTTTTCCTTGTTCTCTCCTTATTGTATTTTAATTTTCCTTCTTTCACTTCACTCCTGTTCCAATAACACACTACTCTTGATCATGTACTTTCTAATGTGGTTATTCAAATCATGTATTTCTTGTCATGTTATTGTTGTTCCAGTACTATTGTAAATAATTGTTGTTTCATACAATTGCACATACTACACAGCAACCCTCCATGATCTTAGCCCACTTCACTTTAATCCTGAGCATTATTATTGTTGTGGTTAACTCTATTCTTTCACACTACTCCTACTTTCTATTCTTTACTCTCACTGTATCTCATCATCTAACCTGGCACAGGAGGTCTGTTTTCTGGAATCATCTCACAGTCCTCCCCTCCTCTAACACGAGTCTTATCTCTCTTTCA
>VMDR010020883.1:0-17234 GCA_007922815.1 Macrotus californicus | reverse complement strand
TCCAGGGAGGAAGTTCAGAGGCTTAGAATGTGAACTGGCCTCTATTTGAAGTCCTGGGAAGGAACACTGGTAGGTCCCTTGCTCCAAACCAACCACCTCAGCTGCTTATTTACCTGCTGAGATCTCACCACCAGAGGCCAATTCCTTTGGGAAAACAAGGCTCTTTTTAGAGAGGGGCAATAATTGAGATTTATCAATTTATCAATTGCGTACACTTAAGAGTGAATTAATGTACACCTTGTGATTATGAGGTAGGGGTAACAAAATACACTTTGCTCATTTCAAAGTTCTGCAGAAGGCTAATCCTAATATTTGTGTACTATAGACCTAGAAGTAACACAGTGAAAAGGATTTAACTTCAGTGTTTGTCCTCCTGTGGCTCAACTTGGAAAGAACACTTGACATTCATTCATTCATGCATTAATGAATTCATTCATTCAATAATAAAATGGAAGAAAAATAAAACATTCTGTTCAGGGATCATGTCTAAAACAAAATTGGTAAGTACTATTTTAGAGATTTTCCTTCTCCCCCCACTCCATCCTTGAGCTCCTCTCTCTGTACTAGCAGTCCCATGCTCTCTTGTTCTGCCATGGAGGTCAGTTCCAACACACCATTTCTGTTTACTTGTAAGTGAAAAACAGACCAATGAAAAAACACTGCCATAGTTTTTGCAGTTAAATAGTGAATACTCTCTTTATTCAGAAGAATACTTTTTAATAGAATTACATGCATTAGTAAATCAGTACAGTGAGGAGTTACAGGGATGGGAAATCTCATTTCAGGAAACATCTCACCTTATATCTACATTTCATAGTAGAGCTCTCAACTCCCAGAATCCCCTTGACCCAGCTCAGATGACTAGTGACTAAGGAATAGATGAAGGGCTGACTCCCAGGGTAATCAGTTAGATTTTCAGGTGTCTGAGGATAAAAGAGAGAGGTGGATAAAGCTCTTGTAAAGCAATAGATTATTATATTGGAACTGGCAGGTCCACTAAGGTTCCCTGAGAGATCGAAGAGGGAGAGTTGGAGTTGGTGCCCAGTTCTTCTTCTTGGTTACATTCTTCAAGGGCTATGGTCTGGTCCCGTCCATCTGTCTCTGAGTCTCTGTGTAGAGAAAAAGACACGACTAAAGGAATATCCAGAGCCATCATCCTGAAGACAGATTGCATTGTGGGGCTTCAGATACTAGAGACACATTCAAATAATTGTTTTTCCAGTAGCCCTGGGATCACAGAGGGAGGCTGACATGAGGCATTTACCTGGTTCGAAGTCGAGGCCACTTCCTCCACTCTATGGCTAGTACCACCCCCAAAGCTACAACCACCACTACAATCAGGCTACTTCGGACAATGTTCCCCACAGTGCACTCCTGAGCAGCAAGCCCTGTGATGATAAAAAAGGAGAAACCAAGGCCATGGAGGTTAGCAAATCTTCCACTTGATCTTTCGTTGCCTCCTCATGTGGCCTCCTCCAAGCTTTACTTGGGGGCCATATATTGAGACTGAATAAGGGGTGTTCAGAAGCAGTGCTTATACTGAGGCAGAAGCAGCCCTCCTTTTGGGGGGTTGAAGAGGCCTTGAAAATATGTGGCTCACTATCTTTGGGCAAATCTTAAGTCCCCCTCCTCACCATCCCTGGAGAAATATAACCACACTTGTCTCTGACTCTAAACCCTCCTCCCTCCATATTTGGGCTGTTTCCATGGGGACTGTCTCTGGGATCCCAAGTGTGCTATGCCAGGACTATGGAAGGATTATCCACTTACCTGCTGCACCCACCAGCTCCAGAGGATCACTAGGCTCTGACCAGATATCAGGGTGGGCCTGGAGGCGGTAGCTGCAGCTGTAGTTTCCAATGCCTTTTCCTTCTATGTTGTTAATAACAAAGTCTCCATCCTCTGAGAACTGCTGAGGTGCTTCTTCTCCGTCATGTTCCAGGACAAATTCAACACCTGGCATTGGTCCTCGGCACTGAAGGGTGATGTCCTTCCCGAGCTTGAACACTGTGCTGGGCCAGGCTGACAGGGAGGGTTTAGGAGGCTTATCTGCAACCAACCAGAGCACAGAATTAGAAATTGCCCTTAACCCAGCCCTTTACCCACTTAGGCCTAACTATTAAAATCACTATAAAATCTAGACTGTTACTGAAGTCTACAGGACCTTACCAGTCACCCAGATGTCCAGGGAGTCACTGTGATTGGAAGCTGCAAAGGGAGCAGAGTCCAAATAATAAACACAACTATAGATCCCAGAATCTTCACCTCTCACTGATGGCATCCAGAAGTCAGCCCTGTAGCCACTTGGTCTCTGTTGCTCTAAAGGCTCTTGAGAACCCTCCTTCAACAGGACAAATGTTGAGTCTGGCAATTCCCCTTGACATTGAAGAGTCATATTTTCCCCAGGGGCCACCATGAGACCAGGTTGGGCTAAGAGGCTGGGTTTGGGGAGCAAACCTAGAAAAATATAACCCCTGGTCAGAGAGAAGAGGTTATTTGCCAATGCATCATCCTTGGAGACTCGCTTCATTAAAGAGGAAAGAGTATTCCTTGCCTCTTCTTGAACTCTTTGAAAACCATCTGGACCATCTACCAGTTTATTCCCTCCTTTTAGTACCCCCACATCCATTGCAGAGCATCTTCCCCTTACCTGTGACTATGAGTTCCAGGGTGTTGCTAGGCTGTATCTTAATAGGGCTGGCCCAGTCAGGGTGGTAGCAGCAGGTGTAACGCCCTATGCTAGCACCAGATATATTGGTGATGGGGAATGCCCCATCAATACTGGTGGATCCCCAGAGCTGCATTGAAGTGGCTTCTTTTTCTTTGTGCAGAATGTACCCTACTCCATGGACTGGCCCTTGGCACCAGAGAGTAACATTCTGCCCCATGTGAACCACAGAACTGGGCTCAGCAAACAACCATGGCTTAGGAAATGTATCTAGGAAGAGACCAAAGATGCCAAGTGGTGAGTATGGAAACTTACCACTTGCTGAATTAACACTTTATCTTTTTCCTTCTGGCTACAATTGTTCCCCACCTCCGTGGCTTAGCCTAGCCTTGCAAGGGGGATTACTGTCTCAATGTCCTACAGCCATTTTCTCTGTCCCATTTACATGCTTTGTTTGTCCTTACCAGTCACCCAGATCATAACGGGTTTGCTGAGATGTGATCCCCTGTTTGACATGGTTGTTTCATAATAGACACAGCTGTAGTTCCCAGAGTCCTCTGCTCCAACAGTGTGGAGGAGGAAGTCAGTTGAATTCCCTGAGGTACTCTGGAACTGTAGAGGAACCTGGGTTCCCTCGTGCAAGAGGGCGAACCTCATGCCCTGGAAAGCCCCTTCGCAGTGTAGGATCACATTCTTCCCAGGAAGCACCACAGGACCTGGCTGTGCCAGGAGAGTGGGTTCAGGGTAGAATTCTGAAATTAAAGAGACCACAACATGAGAGAAACCTGTCTCCTACATTCTGTAAATTGCTTTTTTACTGTTATTATAAGAAATAATATGTTTATTGTAGAAACTTAGAAAATACAGAAAAAAACAATGAAGCAAATATCATTCTACCACTCAATGACAACCATTCTTTATACATTTCTATATTTCCATTCCATTAATTTTTTCTCTACATACCCATGTCATTGTAGCTATAACTATTTGCATAATTTGAATCTTACTGTCTTCTCTCTCCTTTGTGCAGTTTAATATCTCTCACTTAACTTTATATTGTAAATATGATGTAACACAGACTTTGAAAACTATCATTTCTAATGGCTGCATCATATGCAGCTGATATTTCAAGGTCTTTGGTCTTTCTCTGAGGGCCATCCAGCCCACCAATCTCTGACAGACCAGCTAAAGAAAAAGTGGACATTGAGCCTAAAGTTCAAAGCTGAGCAACAAAATGATTTCAGAAATAAGGCAACATGAACTTGGCTCTAGGGATTGGACACCCCCATCTGCAGCATTTGTTTCCCCAGAAATTAATGATTTGCCTCCTCCCTCTTCTTTGCTCTCTTATTCATGTGTTAATAATAATATCAGCAACTGCCTTACATGGACTGTTTACCATGTACGAGTCACTGTCCTAAGCACTTTCTTGGTAATTTTTAGAAGGAGCAATTCTTTCTCTCCCGCTGACAGGCCTTCCACCCACTGTCCCAGGTTCAGCTCCCCTCCATCTTCATTTCCCCACTTCTGACCTGTCACCACGAGCTCCACAGATTCGCTGGGCTCAGACCAGATAGCAAAATCATAATAGCGGCAGCTGTAATTCCCTCCATCACCAATGCCCACTGAAATGATCAGAAACTGAGCTGCACTGGCTCCTGGGTTTGCCCAAGACCTGTCACTGGATGCTATTTCACTTCCATCTTTGTAAAGAATAAAGCTCATGTGTTCGTGGGGGGTAGAGCAATTGAAAGTCACTCGGGCACCAGGAGTGACCATTGGGCTGGCCCATGTGTTGAAGAAGGGCTTCGGGTACATGTCTAGAAGCAAAAAACAAAACACAACACAAAACCAACTTAAGAAAAGAAAGAAAGATAGCTAATATAGGTAATATTGGTTCTAGGAAGCTGCTTTGTTTTTTATAGTATTTCATGCAGATGTAGGTGCATTTAAAAAATGCAGGCAAATCCATTTTGCCCATGGCTTTGTAACAGGGACCCCTCACCCTCACCCCTCAACTCCTGCAGCTGAATCACTGTCAGAGAAGACAATGGAGGTTAGCTAAAAGAATGAATTGTCATTGGGGCTCTGCTGGTTCCCTGGGCCTCAGTTTGCCCATTTGGGCAAGAAGGGGAAATAGTACATGCTCTACAATGTATTAATTCCCCTTCTTGTCCAAATATCCTTTGATATTTACTTTATAGCAAAATAAAATAATTAATATAAAAATAATTAGAAAAATTAAATCACCCTCCACAAACCCCAGCTATTAATAACGATTACTGCTATTAATATCGTGCAGCCAGAGGCCCTGGCACTCCCAGCGCCACGCCTGCTTGGCTCTAAGATTGGACACAGGCTCCTAGGACCAGCAACAAAGTTTGCTGTGGGGAAAGGAGTATCTGACCCAGAGTTTTGCCTCCCCCCTCCTCCCTCACACACACTTTTCAGATCTACCTTTTATAACAAGCTCCAGGGGCTCACTGGGCTCAGACCACTTGAAGGGGTGCGTTTCAGTGTGAGTGCGGCAGCTATAATTGCCTTCGTCTTTATCCTCCATTCTTTGGATTGTAAAGAAGGCTTCTCTCCCAACTGCACCAAGTTGCTGGACAGGTTCCTGCAATCCCTCCTTGTATAGAGCAAACCCCATGCCTGCCAGCCATCCTTTGCACCGAATTTGCAGTTCCTGGCCCCGGATTGGTGGGGAAGCAGAAATGACAGGTTTGGGGAGGATGTCTAGAAAACAAAATGGGTTTCAAGGTGCCCAGATGGGACGCTTGGAGTTACTTTGTCAGCCAAAAAGAAATCCATCTTGGACTGGTCTTCTGCTCCTCCTGACAGTTTCCCCTCACTTTCTTACCCACCCCCTCCCCCATTTCAGTGTCCCTCCTCTCCTACATGCAGCACAAACCTCTTGGATCTGAGTCTTTATTCATTCCCTCACACCCAGCAACAGTGCTGGAGTCTCAGGGGCTCTGGGGATTACTCCGGAAAAACCTTCTGACATTTCTTACCTGTGCCCACCAGTTCAAGTGCCTCACTGGGCTCCGACACAGCCATCTCCTCCCATGAATGGCAGTGGTAACTCCCGGTGTGGCTCTGGGTCAGGGCGCCAAGGGGGAAAGCAGCCCGGACCTGCTCTGAGGCTGGGCGGGTTGCGATCCACCCAGTCCCGTCCTTCAGCAGCACAAACTCCTTAGTTGATCCAGAAGGGCTTCTGCACCATAGGGTTAAGTTCTTCCACGGGGCCAGAGGGAAGTTGGTCTCTGCCCATAGCTCAGGCTTAGGGGTTGGCATGATTATTTCTAGAAACAGCAGAGTTAATGAAGCCATCCCCCCCTTCTCCCCCACCCTTTCCTTATCCTTGAACCCCTACCCAGATCACACTGCCCACCTCCGCTTTCAACCCAAATCCAAACTCTTTCCTTCCTTCCACAGGTGCAGGGGAAAGGGAAAGCTGATGTCTCAGGTGAGACTTAGAAAAGTTCAGAAGCTTGGGGGAAATTTTGCAGGCACAAAAGCAGAGTTGGAGGCTGAATTTTGCCAGCAACTTTAGCCAGGGCTCCTTTCTGGCTGTCCTTCTCTTCCAATCAGTCACTCCCTGGTTGCTGACACTGACACTATGTAGTTATTTCGGATCTCTAGGGAAGAATGTCCCAGTCTGGAGCAGAAAAAACTCACCAGTCTCTTCTGTCAATACCCCTTTGCACAGTCCTGCAAAAGAAATTGCTGCCAGAACTCTGCCTCCTCCCCCACGGGACTTCACCCCGGCCTCTGCTCAGGCCCCTTACCCCACCCCTTTGTACTCACCACAGCAGAGGAGAGCCGTGATTATGAACAGCATGGTGACCCCTTGAGCTGTTCCCAGCAACCAGGCTTCTCTAGTGAGACCAGAAAAGAGATGAGAGGAGTTGCTGGGATTAGGGGGAGGGCGGAGAGAAGGGGGCGGCAATTTATGTCATTGGCTTACTCACCACCCAATAGGGATTGGATATGGCCAGGCTAATGGGAAATAATCTTTTCTGACATCGATGGCTTTTCTTTTTGAGGGCCTCACAACCTACAAACCTCTTGCTCTTTCATGACCCACATGGCCCCCCCTCCCCCTCCCCAGCCTATATCAGATGTCAGCTCCCCGTAGCCCCTGATTAGGCTGTTGCTGGAATTGAGATGTCAGATGTGAAAATGCTGTTGTAACTCTAGCTCTCAGAACCCCTGGAGCTCAGTGTGATCGGCAGCTCTGGGTAGTGGGTGTGCGGGTGGAGGGAGAAATAGTGGGTGTTTCACCATTATCAAGTTTAAGTTTGGAAGCAGTTTTTATTATGGCAGTATTGGTCCTCAGACCGACCTGCCTCACCTGCCTTTGTTATGGAAGGGTTGCCTAGGCAGCCACAATGAATTACCAGAAGATTGTCAGTGTTTAGCTAAGCCTGTCAGAGAGTAGGATCTCTCTACCCACACCCACCCCCCAGATTATGACTAGAAATATGCAGCAGGTTTGGGTTATGGGTCCTGTAAAATTAGATATTAAGCCAAATCCATTTGAAAATTTTTACCTAGAAAACACTAACCCCCCTTCCTAGTCAAAACACACACACACACAAAAAAAACAAAAACACAAACCTGCGTATCAAGCTGCTTTTTCTGAAATCTGCTTTTTAAAACTCACTCTTTGATACAGTGGTCATGGGTTGAAGTGGAACACTTGAAGATACATTTTTCCTAACCCCTGACTTGGAGATTGCCCCGATGTATATGGGACACAAGATAGATTCTGAGGAGAACTAGAACTCATCCTCCACTGACACTTTGAAAACTCAACTGTGGTGGTTTTTGCAGAAGGTGTAGATGTCTCGCTTCTTGTTACTGAAGTACTTTGTCCCAGTGGAAAGCACAGACACACACATAGTTATAATCCATTGTGTATTGAATACTCCCAAACACATAAAGGTTTATGATTATGGTGGGGGGTATAGCCAGGAACAGAGGATTGGGGGAGTAAGCAAGGTACTCAGGAGCTGAGATTCCCATCAGGCTAGGAGTTGTCATTTCTCTTTTCATTTTTAAACAGAACAGATTGAGCACAGGTTATGGGGATGGGGTAGAGAGAAATGACATCAAAGATCAAACGAAATGGCAGGAGAACCTCTTTGGCTTGCCATTTTCTGGGTCACAGGAAGCAGTCTCATTCCCTGCCTCCAATCCATTCCTTCATCAGATGCCCATACAAGTTAAGATTATATTCTCAGAATGCTCTGCACAGGTAGTTGGAGGCTAGAGTGGCAAAGAGACTGGTTTCTACGGCAACTAGGATAAACCACAAAACTATCCCTTAAAAGCTGGAAGTTAAGGATGAAAAGTTGGGATGGGAGTTCGATAACATCCTGGGAGACAGGAAAGAATGGCTTCTTGCAAAAGAAAAGTTTTGATCAAGTATGGGGGACATCAATCATCTCTGAAGGGCAGGATTGTATGGGCACTCTCCTGGGGAGATCAGTGAATGAGGTTCTGATATCTTCTCCAGCCTCTGAAAATTATGCATTTCTCCACCCTTTGGCTTGGGTGCTGACCCCTGTGTGAGGTGAAAGAGAAACAGTTGGGAAGACAAATTCTTGTGTCTTAAGCAAAGAGGGTAGGGGATACAAAGGGTGTGCCCCTGTGGCTTATCTTTATTTGAGCATGATTTATTCCTGAGTCTTTGGAGAGCCCAGACTCAGTTAGATTGAAGAACAGAGGGCTGGGGCAAGATAATTACCTGTTTCTTAGTCTCCAACACTTCCACCTTATCCACAGCACTACCAACAGCAAGGCAAGAAGATGCATGATCAGGGACAACCTGATAACTTCATTCAGAATGTAATTCCAGGTAAGCAAACCTATGACCAGAGAAGAACAGAAGCAGGGGCCTTGATGGGGGTAGGGGCTGGTGAGCACATTCATGTGGGAAGGGAGAGCTGATTACTGATGGTGAAGGGAAGATGAGACAGAAGTGGCCTTCTGTTTCATGAAGCATAGGGGCCTTGAAAATATCCAGCTCACTGCTTTTGAGTGCTTATGAGACCACCCTAGGGGAAGGATACTCAAACCCAAAGGTCCTGACCTATAAATCTCCAACTCCATTTTCCATATCATTTTGGGCACTGCTCCAGGATCCCAGGGTATCATGGCCAAAGCTGTGAAGGGGTATCCCTATGAAAAGTTGTCCTCTCACCTGCTGGCCCCAACAGCTTCAGAGGCTCACTGTGATGTGGCTGGATATTAGGGTGTGCTTCTATGTGATACATGCAACTGTAGGTCCCTGTGACTTTCCCTTCAACAATACTGATGATGAAGTCTCCATCCACTGAGAATTTTTGGAATGTTGCTCTTTCTTCCCATTCTAGAGAAAATTCAAGTACCGGATGAGGTGCTCAGCATTGAAGGGTGAAGGCATGTCTCAGCCTGCTGGACAAGGCTGATGGGGAGGGTTTGGGGGTCTTATCTATAACTTGTCCAGAGATCAGAGTTAGAGGTGATCTTGAACCTAGTACCTCTTCCCTCACAAATGTTTTGTTAGCTCTCTATTTAGTCTTTTCTGCCTTTCTAGTTTCACCAGATCAGTGGCTTCAAAATTTGACTGTGCATCAGAACCCTTTGGCCCACTTCTTGGTGCCCACTACTCCCTTCAATTGGGACCTCATATCTATAAGTTTCCACTGGCATGAAAGAAAATAACTTTTCCAGTGGTTAAAATGGGGCTAGGTCTTGCCCTGGCTGGTGTGGTTCAGTGGATTGAGTGCTGGCCTGTGAAATGAAAGGTCTCTGGTTCGATTCCCAGTCAGGGCACATGCCTGAGTAGCGGGCCGGGTCCCCAGTTGAGGACATGCAAGAGGCAACTAATCAATGTATCTCTCACACATTGAAGTTTCTCTCCTTTTCTTTCTCCATCCCTTTCCTTCTCTCTAAAAATAAATAAATAAATAAGTAAAATATTTAAAAATCTGGGGCTAGGTCTTGCTAAGAGGTAGGGCTTGAGTAACAATCCTGGAAGAAAAGGTACCTAAAGATTTGGAGGAAAATTCTACACCAACCTCTTAGTGTGATTTTTCTTGGCTCACAACTTCAGGAGGATACAGGGTCACTAACACTTTTTAGAACACTATAATGATGACAAAAACAAACAATAGTTGTGAGCACTTGCCTACAACCACAAGCTCCATGGTATTGTGTGATGTCATCCTGATGGAGGTCTTCCAGGAGAGGAGATAGTGGCAGCTATAGATGCCCGTATCACTGGAGGTCACATTGTTGAGAAAGAATGACTCATTATCATCAATGTTGGTGGCATCCATGAGTTGAAGTGGTTTTTCTTCTCTATTCTTATAGAGTGTAAGTCCCACTCCATCCACTGGCCCTTGACAACAGAGGCTCATGTTCTGACCCATTTGGACCACAGGACTGGGCTGACCAAGTAGCCATGTCTTGGGAAAAGTGTCTAGGATGAGACCCAAAATATAAAGGGCTAATAGTCTTACTTCCTCTTACTACTACTTGGGTTTTTTTTTTCCTCCTCTTCCTCTACTCCATCCTTGGAAAATCCCACCTCCTTCCCTAGTGTTAGTCCTGGCTGCATGATTAGGTTCTCCAGGGGGCCTAGAAGGAGTTGTGTATCCTTAGCCCTTAATATAGGTCCCATGGCTCCCCCTCTCTTACCGGTTACCCAGATTTTCAGGGTATCACTGAGCACTGAACCTCTGTATGACCCATCATAGTAAAAACAGAGGTAATGTCCAGCATCATGGATTTTCAAAGCCCGGAAGAAGAAATGTGCCTCATTTTTTATTGGCCTCTTGTGGTAAAAGGACTTCTCCAAGTCTTCAAGCTTTATTAGAGCAAAAGTCATTCCATAGATTGGCCCTTGACACCTGAGATTCAGGCTTTCTCCAGGTGTCATGATGGGCCCAGGATAAGCTGTCAGAGTTGGTTTGGGATATAGTCCTAGAAAGGGAAGAGACCCTGAGTTAGAGGTAGGATGATTCTTCCCTATTATTTTCTGTTTTGCTTTTCTAGTTTCTTTAAACAGGAATTGGTAGCTGAAGTTTACCCTTTGCTCCCTCACCTTCCTTGAATCTCTGACTCTTCTGAGATGCAATCAAGGATAAGTTAACTTATGCCCTTGGCCTCTCACCAGATTCTATCAGCTCAATTGAGCTCTAACGATGTTTTATGGTGTGTCTCAGTGGAATATCTACATCTGTAATTCCCTGTATGTTTAGGTCCCTAGAATGACAAATGTAATTCTTCCAACCACTGAGTAACCAAACTTCTGAAAAATGACTTTTATTCCATCTTTGTAGAGCATGAATGCAAGTGCAGTATTAAGGATAGATTTTGAACACATGTAAGAGCCTACTTCCCAACAGCAGATTGAAAGAAGCCAATAAGGAGGAGTTAGCCCGTAAGTCTGCAAACCAAAGAAATCTCTGTTAATTGGGACACACTCTCATTTTCATGTATTGTTCCTCCAAAGAGATTGTACTACAAAATAGAGGGCAAACTTTCTTCACACACCACTCCTTCTTACCCACCCCAATCTCAGGTAGATCCACCCATCCATTACTGGAAAGATCAGTTCCACCATATGCTCACTGAGCATTTAGGATGTATCAGGAATCTTGTAGGTCTAGGGATATGCAAGTGAAGAACACAGTTCCTGTCAGTAAAAAGCTCATGGCCTAAAGAGGATACCAGTGAACAGGTAACTGCAGAAGTGTGTGATTGTGGAACCTATGCTGAAAGGACACTCATACAACAAACATATATACACGCAGTTTGAGCAGACATTTGTTTTTTATCCTCAATAAAAAGCTATACTAATAAAATTAATATCTACTGTTTATTGAGAACTTATATGCCAGGCACTGTACATGTATTATATTGAGGCAAATCCTCACAACAACCCTGTGAGGTAGGCATTATAATTATACCAATTTTGCAAATCAGAAGAGTGAGGCACAGAGAAGCATCATACAGTAGATTGGATAGATGTTGTTATTCCATGTTAGAGTAGGGGAAACCAAAGCACAGAGAGGTGAAGTCACTTGCTCAAGATTGACCACACAGAGAGGCAGTGTCAGAGGTGAAACAAGAAACTAGGATTACTGCTTCTAAGTCCAGTTCTGTAGTACCACAGCTTTCCTCAACCTTAGTAGCTTGATAGATAAACTAAAGCAAATGTGGTCAATTCTCTCTAATAAGCATCCAGGCCATGGTGTGGGGGCTTGGGGCTAGGGTGTGCAACTGGCATTTAGACATTTTGGGGAGCCTTCTGATGTGTTTAAAGCTTGTTACTGCTGTAATGGATCTGTATATACATGACTAAAGCAATTTATACAGTCATTTCTAAAATATACACAATCACTTTTTTGGTCATGTTTGCTTATTTTTATCACCAGCACTAGCAATTTATTCTATTTTCCACACTAAAAATTAATAATCACAAATAGAATAAAATACATTTACATTTTTAAATATCAGTTTAAAAGGCTGCAGTGGCAGTGCCTGGCACATATTAAGTGCTCAATAAATACAGTCTCATGAGTGAATGCATGCATGACATTCAACAAGTAGAAAACAACAAAGATGTGATGAGCTGAAGCTGCTGGATGTCTAGCTGCGCTCATTCACTAGCCTAGCCAAGTGATTGGCTCCCACACACCTGCCTGGTAGCATGGGTGATTCTGATTTGCATCTCAGTAAAATGTCAAATTACTCTAGCTAATGGTCCTTGCAGGACCTAGGAACTGATGGAGGAAAGTAAAATCAGAAACCATATCTCATCCAGCCATGATCCCGGGGACAACAATCATCAGACCCCAGCAACCATAGCCACACCCACCTGCCACAATCAGCTTCAGGGGGTTGCTGGGCTCTGACCACAAGGTGGGGAGTATCTGGACATGAGTGCGACAAATGTAAACCATTTCTCTTTCAGGTGCCATGTTGGCAATGGAGAAGATGGCCACTGTCCCGGTTGGGATTCGGTAATCCACAGGCTCTGCATATCCCTCTTTGAAAAGCATGAATACCAAATCCTGTAGCCAGCCATGACAAAATATGTTAATATTACGCCCAGGAAGAGGAGAGGTCTCAGACTGGATCCAGAAGATGGGCTTGGGCAGCAGGCCTGGAAGGAGAGAACAACTGGAATTCAGATAAAACAAGGAGCTCAGGAGAGAGCTCTATTTAAATGAGCCTTTCCTTTCCCCAGCTTGGGTCTCCCCTAAGTTAAGAGCTTGCCCTCTAAATCTGTTCCAGAGTCTGCATCCTAACTCTACACTGCCTATGAAGAGAAGGTACTTATTTACTAACTATAGAATGCCTGAACCTATGTACGCATGCATTTGAAGTAAATGGATGAATGAATTAAACAAACCCTGCATCGGGAAGGCAAGTTGAATCAGAAGCTGGAGTTTCTTTTGATTAGCTATTTCTGTTTTCTTACCTGGTGCCTCCAACTCTAATACTTTACTGGGCTCTGACCAGCCTGTCTCCTTCCAGTAGCAGCATCTGTAAAAACCTGTATTGGACTTAGTAAGGGCACCTATGGGGAATGAAACTTGAAAGGTCTTGTAGGAAGGGCGGATCCAGGTCATCTGTGTCTTATCCTTCAGCAGCAGGAACTTGCTTGAAATCCGAGAAGGGCTTCTGCACCAAAGTGTGATGTTCTCCCATGGGGCCTGGGGGTAGTTGGTCTCTATCCACAGCTCCGGCTGAGATTTTATCACTGTCATTCCCAAAGATCACAAAGATGTGAGCAGTACAACCCTCCCATAATGTGCCCCCTATGTCCCTTAAAACTAGCCCTGACCTCGATTCTTCCATTTCTCTTCCTTTGGGAACATGTGGAAGGTGGGATAGAGACCCCAGAGTATTTGTTCAAGAAATCTAAGTGAGTTGGGGAATAAAGTGCAAGGCCCCGCCTCCTTTCCACCTGAGATAAAGCTCTTTGCTATTCTGTGAGAAACCAAGTCAGGAAGTGAGGGGCTTTTATTCCCAACTGGCTCGATCTGGGAATTTTCTTTGGGATCTCAAGGTAATGTGGTCCAGGGCCATGGAGGCAGGCCGTTGTCCTAGAACCTTCAGGAAGTTACCTGAGGTAACAGGACTCACTTACCTATTGATGTCATGCCCAGACTCAGCCCTAAAAAGAGAGATTATGGTAAGGGAAAACCTCCTCATTGTCCCCACCCACTCACAAACATCAATACTCTCCTCTCCCTCCCTAGGGTGCCCATTCATAGAGGTATTTATGACAGGGTCACTTGCCCCTCACCCATTTCTTGTACTCACGAATGCAAAAGAGCAAGAGAGTGAATGTCCGCAGCATGGTGACCCCCTCCCCTGGTTTGTGCATGGTCATGGGGCCTCTGGTGCCCAATATGCGCTTCAAGACTTAAAGGGCTTTGCACTTCAGCAGGTGGTGAGATCTAAAAGCAGAAGTGTTTTTACTCAAAAAACGTGTTCTGCTCTTTAAAGTTTATTTTGGATCACAAAACTGCAGTTGACAACTCTACTACCTTCTACGCCCACACAAGTATGCAAGGTATTACAAGGTATCACATGGTCACCTGTTATTTCCTCTCCTTGTCTCATTTCCCCACTTCCCTCTCCACTCACCCAAGCTCTTTGCTGGTATCTACGATGTTAGATTTGTTGAAATGTCTGTTTTTCCCTGGGATCTCAAAGGGGTCTGCAGGAGCCTCATGGAATGAAGGAAATGGGAGATGTAGAGTCCTCCAACAGTATAGCAAAGGGGGCATTCCTACCACCCACATTTTGCTAACAAGAAAACTGAGGTTTAGCCCTGGCTGCTATGGCTCAGTGGATTGAGCGCGGGCTGCAAACCAAATGGTCACTGGTTCGATTCCCAGTCAGGGCACATGCCTGGGTTGCAGGCCAGGTCCCCAGTGGGGACCACGTGGGAGGCAACCACACATTGATATTTCTCTCTCTTTCTCCCTTTCCCTCTCCAAAATAAATAAATAAAATCTTAAAAAAAAAGAAAACTGAGGTTTAGAGAAGATACATATTTTACCCAAAGTCAAAAAATATTAAATGTCAGAGCTTAAATTCAAATCCATGTTTAACTCTATGTTTAATGTCTATGCTGTAAAACCAGCATTTAAACTCCCAGAGGCAGTCCTTTCCCCTATTCTTACACTCTCACACCCCTCCTATCACATCCCATCCAGGTCTTCCCTTATGTGGAGTACTTCAGATCCAATATTCCAATAAGAATACTCTCATTCTTATCTCTTACCCCAAAAGCTCAAAACTCCTATCTCTAGTAGGTGTTGGAGAATCAAGCTACTTGAGCTAATTAATATAAGGTGTCGATGATTTATTGGCTGCAATGATTTATTATTATAAGTATTTTTGTTCATTGCCTCTATGAAAAAATGAATTGTTTGAATTTCAGGGAATATGGCAAAGATTCAGGGAGCCCTCATTTTCTGAAAATCACTATTGCCCACAATGCCTTGAAAGCATATAAGGTAGACCTTTTATGCTTTCCTGCCTCCCTCACCCCACCCTTTTTGCCAAGAGGAGGTGTGTTCCCACCACACAAAGTCAGGCTAATTTCTTCCACAAACCCTCTATTCAGAGTCTGAGGTCCTGGCTGATCCCAGCTGTTTAATCCTATCTCAGTACAGCAGGGTAAAGGCAGTTCCCAGAACAGAAAGGGGCTTATTTTCCTTCCCAAACTTGTCCTAGTACCGTAGCCTGGAACTTGCTCTAGTGCTAACACTGGGCAGATGGAATAACAGGAAAATGGGGTTTCATTTTTAAGCATCTGGGCTGTAGGAAGCAGGTGGACAGTCAGAGATCCAAGGAGGTACGGTTTCCTTTTGCAGTTCTTCCTTTGCATTGAAGGATGCTCAAATCACCCTCTCTGAACTTTTCTTATCTGTAAAGTGGGGGAATAATATCTATCTAAACATTGTTGTTGTGTTGGGTGAGAAATAATATATGTATAGTGTCCGGCATATAGTGAACATTTCAGAAAAGGAGGCTATTTTTCTTCTTTCCAAACAGTACATCAACCTGTTGTAGGACTCTAAAGATACTCTTTCCATCTCAGCTCCTGCAGGCCCTTATCTCCACTCCTTTCAGGGTCAGGGTCAGGGTCAGGGTCAGGGTCAGGGTCAGGGTCAGGGCCAGGCCCAGGCTTGGGTGCTGCCCTGTTGCTTTGTTTCCCTGGGGGCTTTGGGCCAGGATTTATTCGGGAAGCCAGGTTCTACTGCCAAAGGAAAGGTTCAACCTGGAATTCTGTCCCTGAACGACATATGAGATTTCATCCTTGTCACTTGGACTCCTAAAGCAAGGATTTGCCTCTTGGGGACTTTAATGGAATCAGGGAACCTGGAATACTCAGCGTGGCTGACTCCTCCCTAATCACTAAGGAAACGATACCATTGATATTCAGCCAAATTGATGAATCTTATACCCAGGAAACAGCAGCTGCAAGATTCAGGTTAATTTACCACGCCCATTTTGGCCTTTCACACCCACACACCCCTCAACTTCAGCAGTCTAGCCTTTTTACCCTCCTCTTTTACTCCACCCCACTTTCCCCACTCTTGGGCACCTCCGCAGTGCTTTTGAGCCTGACATACCACATACTAGAAACGTCTTATGCCTTGTGCTCGCTCCTCCCGATACGTAGCTTTGAGAGCTCCAGGAATCAAAAGGGTTGGGCTCGGCAGGGTGCCGGGTACATGCTCCATTGAGGGTTTGGAAGGAAGACTGAGAAGGTAAGGGAAATACATCTACAGTGCCCAGAGATTCTCAACAAGGCAAGGCTGGGATGGGGAGGGAAGAAGAAAGGAAAGGATGAAGAGAGTAGGGGGACAGACTGGGAAACACTTTGATTCACGGCAATTAATTACAGCGGGAGACTATTTTGGGGCTTTGTTTAGGATTTGATGGCTAGTATTTAATCTTCAGCCACTGGACTATGCGTTCATTTGCAGGTACTTACGGTAGTTGAAGGTCCGTTCCGATGTTGGAGATTCTCCAGTGAGCTCCTCCAGATGCAGCAAACTGCCCGGCATGAGAAGAGCTAAGGACAGCCTCTGAGGCTCCGCGCCCCGCCTCCCTCTCTACCCCGCCTGCTCGCTGGCCAGCTCCAACCTCCTCCCCTCCCTCCACCAGGCTCTGAGAGCCCACCTACACTAACTGTGCCTGACACCTGCAGTCCTCTGACAACCGAGGTTTCTCTGCATGCCCCTCCCAGCTCTCAGCCTCTCTCCCGACTCCGTGCAGAGGAGCCAAATTCAGGCCCTTGCCACCTCGCCAGTAGCTCAGAGTTTCATTGGGTCACTGTATTCTAGAGGGGAGAGGGCGAGCTCATAAGACTGACAAAGCTGTGAATCCTTCCTCTCCAGCTTCCCAATGCCTTTAAAGGGATCTCGGATCTTCCTCCGCCCATTTAATGATCCACAATGCGTAAACATTGTCTCCACCATTTAAAGGTTTAAATGTGTACTGAGTTCTGCCTCTGGGCCCTGAGCAGCTACTATTT
>VMDR010020882.1:0-17237 GCA_007922815.1 Macrotus californicus | reverse complement strand
TATGCACCCCAATGTTCATAGCAGCACAATTTACAATAGCCAAATGCTGGAAGCAACCTAGGTGCCCATCAGTCAATGAGTGGATCAAAAAACTGTGGTACATTTACACAATGGAATTCTACGCAGCAGAGAGAAAGAAGGAGCTCCTACCCTTTGCAACAGCATGGATGGAACTAGAGAGCATTATGTTAAGTGAAATAAGCCAGGTGGTGAGGGACAAATACCACATGATCTCACCTTTAACTGGAACATAATCAACAAAAGAAAACAGCAAACAAAATACAACCAGAGACATTGAAATGAAGAACAATCTAACAATGGCCAGAGAGGAAGGGGGGGCACAGTGCGAGGAAGGGTTTCCAGGAAACACTCTAAAGGACACAAGGACATAACCAAGTGGGAGGGTGTGAGTGGAGGAGGGGGGTGGGATTGGCTGGGGTGGGGGGAAAATGCAGACAACTGTAAATGAACAACAATAAAGTAATAAAAAAAAAGAAGTGCATCATATTGAACCTTCTAACAGCCCTTGGAATATACCTATTTTTGTTGTACCAAAGAAATCTGGCAAATGGAGGCTTATTCATGATCTCGGAAAAATCAATGTACCCTACAGCTGGGAGTCCCTAATCCAGCTTGCACTCCCAAAGATTGGCTACTTTTAATTATTGACCTAAAAGATTGCTTCTTTACAATCCCTTTAGCAGAAAAGGATCAGGAACATTTTGCATTTCCCTCACAGCCATTAATAACTCTCAGCCTTTACAGTGGTTTCAGTGGAAAGTTTTACCTCAGGGAGTGCTCAACGGTCCAACTATCTGCCAGCATTTTATTCATACAGCCATTCAGCCAGTAAGAGATCAATTCCCTAATTTAATTATCTATCATTACATGGATGACATTCTGATCACAGCTCCCTCAAACGATATTCTAGCAAAAACTACCTCCTTTCTTAAAAACTGTGGCCTCTGCTGGACTAGTAATTGCTCCAGAGAAAATCCAACATTCAGAGCGTTGGAAATATTTAGGCTATATCCTTTGTAATAGGACAATTCAGCCTCAAGTCCTTCAAATTAACCCACCCAAGGATTTAATTCTTAATCACCTCCAACAACTCCTGGGAGCAATCAACTGGGTGCGACCCAGTCTTGGAATACCTACCCACCAGTTAACTCATTTATTTAACACCCTTAAAGGGGACCCTGATCTTAATTCCCCCAGAGAATTATCCCCTGAGGGAAAGAATTAACTATAGTAAATCAACATAATCAGCAGTGACAACTAACTAGAATTGACCCACAGTCTCCTGTCTGACTTTTCTGCTTCCCAACCTCAGGCACTCCAATGGGTCTTATAAGACAGCTGTCCCCCTACTTAGCTATGATAGAGTGCCTTTTCCTGTCTCATCAGCCACAATGCACTATTACCACCTACATAACTGTGTTGTGCCATGTCATTATAAAGGGGCATGAGGGAACACAGCAGTTATTTGGATATGGTCCTGCCTTTATTCACATCCCTTTAACTCAGGTTTATTTATGACAGTTAACAGCTCAATCCTTAGAATTTCAGTGTGCCATAGCTGACTTTGTAGGAGGACTAGAAATTAATCTGCCCTTGGACAGATTGCTTCAACAGATTCCATTCCTTCAAATAAGGCTAGCAGAAAAAATCAGTCCAACGCCAATAACTGGGGCAAGAAGTGTATTTCTTTTTTTTTTCTTTTTTAATTACTTTATTGTTGTTCAATTACAGTTTGCATCCCCCCCACCCCAGCTAATCCCACTCCCCTCCCCCGCTCCCACTTCTTGATGGGTCTGGAAAAACCGGATGGGCTGCTATTGTCTGGCAACAGGACAAAAACTGGAGGAATTTTGTGTCCTCAGGACATTCCTCTACTCAAAGGGCCAAGCTTTTCGCTGCAAACATGGCCTTGAGGCAATGGCCCCAGGAAGCTCTGAATATAGTCTGTGACTCAGGATACACTGTTTATACTATTCTGCATCTAGATCAGGCATTAATTAGAACTTCTATTGACTCCAATTTACTTATTTTTAACCCTACAGTCCCCCCTTGACAAGTGAGCACACCCCTCTTCATTACTCATGTTTGATCCCATTCGGGCCTGCCTGGCCCCCTGGTGGATGGTGACAATAAGGCAGATGCCTTAGTTAGTGTCCTCACTGCCTTTCAGCAAGCAATGGCTTCCCATCAGTTTTTTCATCAAGACAGTCAGGCACTCCGAAAGCAATTTGACATTCCTCGCTCTCAAGCTAAGCAAGTTATGAAAGAATGTTCTGACTACCAAGCCCTTACCAAGGCACCTCCATCTATGGGAGTTAATCCTCGAGGACTAGATTCTCAAATAATTTGGCAAACAGATGTCACTCATTACTCTCCCTTTGGGAAATTAAAATACATTCATATTTCTATTGATACTTATTGTGACGCCTTTCATGCATCTGCTTTAACAGGAGAATTTGCAAAAAATATACAAGCCCATTGGCTTAAGACCTTCAGTCATTTAGGATGGCCTCAGAAAATTAAAACTGATAATGGCTCCGGATACCTTGAACATTCTACTCAAGTCTTCCTTTAGCGTTGGAATATCCAACATAAAACAGGAATACCTTACAATCTAACCGGTCAGGCAATTGTAGAACGAGCTCATCATACCTTTAAAAATCTTCTTAAAAAACAAAAAAAGGGGTAGTTATGAGTCCTCCCCCCAAAATTTGACTATATTAGCCATATTTACCTATAATTTTCTAAATTGTGATGGATCACTCTGTACTCCAATTGAAAAGCATTTTCAGACAAAAGAATCAAAACCGCCTTACCCTCAGGTTTTATACAGAGATCTGCTGGGAGATGGCTCTTGACAGGTCCCTGTAGATCTCTTAACATGGAGAAGAGGGTATGTATGTGTTTCCATTTCTACAGGTCCTGTTTGGCTACCAGCAAAAAGAGTACAGCCTTATCATGAGCAGGATAGACATCAAGTTCTGCTACCTGGAGGCAAGAACTGATCAACTAGCTGGCCAGGTGGCCCAGCTGACACTGAACAACCAGAAGGAACACAGACATCTATGGCGTGACACATGGGTCTGGGCCTGCCAGTGGAGGAGGATGGGGTCTTCCCCAATGACAGGGGCCGAGGCTCAGATGCCTCCCGCAGAGGTCAACAACTCCCTGATGCCCCATAATGTTTCCTTTAGGCGTGTCCCCACTACATGGGGGGACATCAAGGCTCTTAATGCTTGAGCCGCGAAATTCTTGCTGAAACAAGGGTAGCAGACACACCAGAAAACAGGTGTATCGCTTACCTAGCAGTGCTATCAGCTAATTCGGCTAAAACTGCTTTTAATTGCCATTATACTTTGCCTACGGGGGCAGGGCCTAACTACTGAGATTAATTCCTCTTATATCTATTGGGGCCACATTATTGATCCACCAGTGTTTAAACTACATACCTGGTGGAATGTTGAGCCTCCCTTTTCCACTAACGATACTCAGTGGATGGGAGGGGTGTGGATGCCCCCTGATGGCCCACTAGAAGGAAACAAACACTGCATACCGGTGTGGAAAAATACTGTTTATGTTGTTGAACACTTACCAGTTTGTTTTTCTGTCCTTAACATTTTGTGCTTTCCTTTAAAAGAGCAACTTTACGCTGCAAACAAAGCAATGCAGTGTAAAGTTGCTTCCCCTTTTTTGTTTTTTATCAGCTCTCCATGGTAACCACAGTTGGCCTGTGTTCCCACAAGGGGGTTTACCATACTTTCTGTCACCCTCCGGTTACTCCTTGTACCTTAGACGCTAGCTGTAAAGACTCAGTCTTCTGGTCTTTATGCCGAGGACCAAATGCCACCATTGTTTTTCTCCCCAAAAGTTCTTTTGTAGTAGAGAATTGGGGCACTAACTGGAGAATATGAGCTAAGCCTGACACAACAATAATTCCGGCTCAGCCCCAATGACTATATACTAATATGTGGTGGGAGGGGCCCGTCACTGGGGCACCAATTATCAGAATTGTTTCTCCCAACCACACTAGCCCATGGCATTATAACTCTTGGAAAATGGGCTTGCCCTTTATTACTAGGAAGCATCTGTATATAAAAATTGGTTTTGTGCCTAAAAATGTTCTAGGATGTTTCTAGTACATTGACCCTCCAGAACAAGATTGGGTCATGGTTTGTACCTCTCACCCCTACCTGTTTTTAGTAACTCCAAGGACAGCCCAGGTCCTTTATAATGAAGTGGCAAAAATTTATTCCCTGCATGTCCTGGCAGGCTCTATATATGCTAGCTGCCTTATGCATCTCAACATTACTCAGTTAAGCTTCACTACAGTTTTTATAGTTAGAAGACAAACTCAAGTATGGGTGCCAGTTGACATGACCAGAGAGTGGGAGGATCCGAATGGCATAGTAGCCCTTAACAATGCACTGGCCTCTAGACGAGTCTAACATTTTGTCGGGACCCTAATTGCATTCATTGTCTCTGCTATAGTTATTGCAGTTACTGCTGCCACGGCAACCGCCACCCTTGTTGACTCAGTTGAAACTGCTCATACTGTTGATGCTCTCTTAACCAATACTAATTTAGAAATGCTTCAACAGGCCCAGATTGATCAAGAGATCCTGACTCGCCTTTCTGCGGTTGAATCAGCAGTTGACTGGATCAGAGAACACCAGGATGCACTAGTGACCCACCAACAGCTGACCTGTGACCCAGGATTCTCCAAGCTGTGCGTCACCCCATTCCAGTGGAACTCTAGTCAGCACTCCTGGAACGATATTCAACATCACCTAAGAGGGGCTTTTTCTTCCAATTTAAAGGGACAAATTGATAAATTGCAGCAAGAGCTGCATCAGCAGTTACAGGACATTCAACGCTTGACCAAGCAGGAGGTTTTTCGAACCTTCTGTGATAATCTCAGCTGGCTAAACCCGAAAAATTGGTCTGATGGACTTAACCTGAGAGTGTGGGTCCTTTGAGCCACCAATTGCTTACTGATTCTAACAATGCTTTGTGTATTTCACTGCATTTGCAATTTATTTTCCAAGGGTCATATAAGAGACCAGCAAGTAGCAAGCTTTCTAGGTCTCGCTACCATAGCAGTCCTAACTAAAAACAAAGGGGGAATTATAGGGAACCAGTCAGCATGGTAGTGGCGAATGTAGCTCAGCCTTGATTCAGAAAACCAACAGGTGTGAGGAGGCACACAGGAACCAGGCTCGCAGATTGGGTTTCCCCTGGGGAACCAGGTCTGCATTGTATCTAGGCTGCTTTAAGACTTGCTCTTGCTAAAACTCCCTCACCCTGAGTTGGGACTGCAGATGTTTAATGTATACCTCTGAAGCAACTCCCTAAAGTCTGTGCTGAGCTGTCCCAAGGACAGAGTGTAACCAGATCAATCACTTTTATCATTCTCTGATGCAGACTCCGGCCTGCAGGGTCCATGTGTTGTGGATGGGACAAACAAATTCACATGGACTGCAGAAGTCCTGTGGAAAAAAGGGATGGCACGGGCACTCTCTGAGAGAGAGAGCACCTCGACCCTTGCCTGGACAGGCTTTTATTGGCTTTCTAATAGCATACATCAAAGAAGGTTTTCATTCAGGATGCTCAGGTTTGCTTTAGGTGATTACTGTTTACAGATAACAAAAGAAAGGATGTTACTGATTACTTCTTACATATTAACAGGAAAAAAATGTTGCAAATACAAGGGAATGATGAGAGTGATTGGTCTGGTTACACTCCATCCTTGGGAGAATTAGCACAGACTTTGGGAAGTTACTTTAAAGAAATGCAGTAAGAATTTGCTGCTTCAGCTCAGGGTGAGGGAGTTTTAGCAAGAGTAAGCCTCAAAGCAGTCTAGGTATAATGCAGGCCTGGTTCCCACGGGAAAGTCAATCCATGGGTTTGGCTTCCTGTGCACCGACTTGTGGCTGTCTGTTTTTAGACAGGGCTGAGCTACATTCTCCAAGTCAAACGGATCGGTTTCCTATAGTTCCCTTGCATTTGCAACATTTTTTTCTTTGTTATCTGTAAGAAGTAATCACTTAAAGTAAACCTGAGTGTAATGAAACAGAACCTTCTTTGATGTAATGGTACTAGAAAGCAATAAAAGCCTGTCCAGGCAAGGGTCAAGGCACTCTATCTCAGAGAGTGTCTGTGCTGTCCCTTTTCTCCATAGGATTTTGCAGTCTGTGTGAATTTGTTCGCTGCATCCACAACACTGTGGACACTGCTGGCCAGAGTCCACATCATCTTCTCCAACAGTTGTTGTTTATGATTTGTTTATGATAGACATTCTTATGGGTGTCAAGTGGTATCTCATTGTGGTTGTAATTTGCATCTCTCTGATGGCTAGTGATGCTGAGCATCCCTTCATATGTCTCTGGGCCCTGTGTCTGTTCTTAGAGAAGTGTCTGTTTAAGTCTTTTGCCCATTTTTTAATTAGGTTGTTTGTCTTCCTGGAGTGCAGTTGTGTGAGTTCTTTATATATTTTGGAGATCTAACCCTTGTCCGAAGTATCATTGGAAAATATATTTTCCCATGAAATTGGTTCTCTTTACATTTTCCTTCTGTTTTCTTTAGCCGTGCAGAAGCTTTTTATTTTGATAAGGTCCTGTTTCTTTACTCTTTCCTTTATGTCCCTTGTTCCAGGGGACATATCAGTTAAAATAGTGCTGCATGGAATATCTGAGATTTTCCTCCCTATGTTCTCCTCTGGACTCTTTTGAGGTCACAACTTATATTTAAGTCTTTTCCTCCTTGAACTTATTTTTGTGTGTGGTGTAAGTTGGTGCTCGAGTTTCTTTTTTTTTTGCATATAGTTTTCCAGGTCTCCCAACACTATTTGTAAAAGAAGCTATTTTTACTCCATTTTATGCTTCTACACCCTTTGTTGAATTTTAATTGACCATAGAGACTTGGGTTTATTTCTGGGCTCTCTGTTCTGTTCCATTGGTCTATGTGTCTGTTCTTATGCCAGTACCAGGCTGTTTCAATTACTGTGTCCTTGTAATACAATTTTATACCAGGTATTGTTATCCATTCTACGTTGTTCTTCTTTCTTAAAATTGCTGTGGCTATTTGCGGTCATTTATGGTTCCATATAAATTTTTGAAATGTTGGTTCTTTATCTGAGAAATATGTCATATAATATAATATGTCAGATTCTGCTGGTCTTCTTGGATGTTGTAGGTAGAGGGGGGCTGGGTTCCATTTTTGTTTTTATCCTTTCCTGTGGTTCTGCCTTGTGGGCTCAGCCTGGTCTCCAATAATCACAGGTGTCCGGCCTCCAGACCAATCCCTCACAGCACTGCGCAACCCCCACTGTCCATATGTGCCAGGCCAGCACCTTTAATGCACCTCATTGTGCCACACTTTGATTAGTCAGTAAGGTGCACTAAGTGAGAACAACTCTTATCCCTCCTTCCTCTTTGCTGGTCTGGGCGCTGTGCATAGGCAAAGTCCCTTCAGGGCAGTTTAGTTTCCCTATTATATTAAGTCTCTCTGGGGACTGCTACCCCTGAGTCCTTGCTGTCCCATGTTGATCAGTCTGTGAGGCGCCCTGATTTGTAGCAAATAGCGCCCCTGCTCCTCCCTCTTCCCTGGCCTGGCCGAGGCATGAGTGTTCCTTAAATAGCAGCTGAGAGTCTTTATTTTTTTTTTTTTAGTAAATTCCTCTTGTTTGCGCCTACCATTGTTAACAAGCATCTGGCTTTTCACACAGCCCAACTCTCTGACCAGTCTGGAGACTGAGCCAGGGTCCATTGCGTCTCAACTCTTCTTCCAGCTCCAGGTGTCACCTGGATCCCCAGTTGCTCTGGTACTGTCCCAGCTGTCAACCACAGTCCCACAGGGGGAACACCACCTCTGTGCATCTCCCACTGCAGCTTTATTCCTCCTGCACCTTCAAGCATCCAGGTATCTCCTAGTGCAGGACTGCCTTCCATGTTCTAGGAAGGGACAGAGCTTCAGAGTTAGTCATTGATCTGGCTCTCCTACAAAGCTCCTGCCGCAGCCACCATCCCGTGTGCCATGTGCCAGGCTGAGGACCACAGCAGCCTTGGTCCCCACGCAGATCCCATGGACCTTACTGTCCCTATACAATCTCCTCACCATCTGTTTTTCAATGTCCTCTGCAATCTTTGGCTTCCAAACTCCATATGAGCTGGGATTCTGTTGGCTGTTCACTCTGTTCCTCAGAAGATCAGCCAGGTGTCCCAGTTGGGTGCATGAGCAAATGGGCTCAGCCACCACCTTCCCATTCCTCTGATTTGCAAATACTTTTTCCATTCCATAGGTAGCCTTTTCCTTTACTGTGCAGAAGCTTTTAAGTCTGATGTAGTCCCACCTAAGTATTCTTTATTTTATTGACTTTGTTTTTGGTGTCAAATCTGAAAAAATCATCACCAATACTGATATTAAGAGGTTTGCCCCCTGTGTTTTCTTCCAGGAGTTTGTAGTTTCAGCTCTTATGTTCAAGTTTTTAATCCATTTTGAGTTACTTTTTGCATATGGTCAATTCATTATTTTGTATGATGCTGTCCAGTTTTCTCAGCACCATTTATTGAAGAGACTCTCCCTTCTCCATTAGATATTCTTGGCTCCTTGGTTTTAAGTTACTTGACCATATGGGAATAGGCTTATATTTGGGCATTTTATTCTGCTCTGTCGATCTTTGTGTCTGTTTGCATGCCAATACCAGACAGTTTGGTTAATACAGCCTTGTAGTATAGTTTGAAATCAGTGAGTGCAATCTCTGTAGCTCTGTTCTTCTTTCTCAAGTTTGCTTTGGCTATTCAGGGTCTTTTGTGGTTCCATACAAATTTTTAGGATTGTTCTATTTCTGTTAAAAAAGTAGTTGTTTCTTACATCTACGTTTTTGTATCTTCTCTTTTAGTGGTTTGGGTTCCCTTTAACAACACAGATAAAATTCAAGGGCAAGTATGTCATTCAGGAGGGCAAGAAAATAATACAAAAGAGAAAACTAAGAAGGATCTCTCCCCATGGGTGAAGGATCTGGGGTATTTATACACAATCTCCTACCTGTCACTAGTTGAGGGCTGCTACTAGGGATATTAATCTGCCATGCTGGAAAATAGAGCAGTTTTTCATGTTTCCAGAAAAAAATATTAGGTACAGAGGCATAGATGACAGCAGTTGGTCGTTATTTGGGGCACCTATAAGGTTGTTTTGCTTTGTAATTTTTTTAATCCTTACCTGAGGAAATGTTTATTTATTTGAGAGAGAGAGAAATGTGAGAGAGAAACACCAATCAGTTGCCTCCCATGTGTGCCCTGACCGGGGATCAAACCTGCAACCTTTTGGTGTACAGGATGATGCTCCAACCAGCTGAGTTTCCTGGCCAGGGCTGATATTGGGGTTTGAAGGAAGTAAAAGGAGCTTGGACAGAATCTGCAACATACCAAATAGCTATGGGCCCTGGATTCTAGTCCTGATTCTAACAAGTTGTTTGACTTTGAATAAGTGATGTGACTCTTGTGCCTCCATTTCCTCAAAAGCAAAATGGGGAGTTAATAATTTCATATCTCCAAGTATAATAAAACCTCCTGGAAACCAGGGACTGTGCCTAGGATGACATCCTTTCTTCCAGATATGGGTCTAGTTCTGTTGAACACTTCATTTTGCTACCTCTTCTATTAGTTACTTTAATCAAGAACTTCAGGAGACTTGAAAGGTGCAGAATGTTGGTCTTTCCAGAAAACACAATAATATTTTCATTCACGTGGCTAGTTATCCTACACTAGTACATACCTCGCTGTTCATCACAACTCTGGAAGCAGGTAGAGCAAAGAGTACTTGAGTCAAAGGGTGACATGACAGGGACAGAGAGCTCTGTATGTGGTAGATGCACAGAAATGCTTGGCACAGTCAAGGAAAGAAACATTCCCTGTAGTTTTAACTGTATGAGTGGTGCTCATCCATAGGTTTCTATGAAAATGTAACTTTGAATGGACACATATTCTGAAATGTCACCTACAGCCATTAGGTATGCAGGGGCTTTCCTTGATATGGGCCTTTAACTATCATTTATGAACTGGTTTAAGTTCCATGAATGGTGCATGCAGGGATGAACTTGGCTCAGGTGTCAGTAAATTATACTGCACAGCATTTTGCTTCATGCTATAGTCCCTGGTCGGAAGGTGGCTAATTATTACACTGTCAGTACGCATGTCCTTTCCCTAATCACGGGATTACACTTCTTGGTTGTCTACTCATTGCCCAGGACTTTCTGAATTAGTGTCTCGATCTTTTCTGACTTCTCTGAAATGTATGGCTTAATTCCCATCAAGAATCACCCATGTTTATAAATAACATCAACAGTGGCTCTTTGGCTGTTCGATTTATATAAAATTATTTTTGAGACTGTCAACATAAGAAATGTTCAAACCAGTAGAGAATTTTGAGTTTTTTTGAGCCAAACCAATGACAATTGTTGGGAAGCAAAATTTCAATGGACTGAGAAAATGCTTTTGAAAATGGCAGTTTTACCACTTATTTTACACATCAGAATCAGAGGAGAAGGCGTAAGGGGATTACATGAAATTCATTGGTGATAGATTAGGGAGGTGGGAGAAAGCAAAGGGGGAAGCCTCTGGGATTGCATGAAAAGTAAAACAAGTGGACACATACTTCTTTTACATTTGTGGGTACAGGAAGGTTAACGGTTAACAATAACATGATGTAATAACAATGAGGGGATCTATTCATGATCTCTACTCTGGTGCAGTGATTGTGCTTTGAGAGGTCCAGAAAAAAGAAAATTACTTTGATTTCCAAAGTTATGTTATCAGATGTGTTATCATACATGCAAATAAAGGTCATAGACAGACTCAGTTAAGGTAAAAATTAACCTTTGTTAGGGAAAATTACGGGCATAGGACATGACTAGCGGCAATGAACTGCTTTTAGTTAGAAAATTTTAATTTCAGACCATCCTATATGGTTACTTTCAGTCTCTGAGTTTGTAAGGCTGCCACACAGGCCTCCCCTGACCTTGTAATGTTTAGTGTGTGGTCCTTTTTTTTCTGTCCACTAGATGCTTAGGACTTCTTTAAAGGAAGCCTGATGAAGCTGTTCCAAAATCTGAGGCTTTAGTCTTTCTTTACCGTAGTGCCCTTTCGGTACTAAGATTGTATCATTAAGATTTACTCCTTTTTATCTGCTTCTCTTTCCTCATTCTCTCCAGCCTCCTTCCAACAAGAGAAGTATTCTCTCTATACATGTGTATGTTTTTTTTTAAATGATGAAGTTGATATCATGGCAAAATTAAGGGATACAAATAAGATAAATCCAGGGCCAGGCCAGTATACAAATGCTGGTCCTAAGGTTTGGGGCAGATATTAGAAATCATTACAAATTTGTTAATGGACTTCCTAGCAACCAACACAAAGAAATACTAGCTACAAAACTTGCAGTGTAATTAAAAACGTAAAATCCAATTACTTAGCAAAAACTCAAAATTTGCTATTACTGAGGCCTATATGTTTTCACAGAAGAGCAGAGTACCCTGGCAACTTGACATGGCTACAACAAAACTGAGCCATTTGTCCATGGGATCTGCTTGAGTGTACAGCCATTGTGTGTTTGTATACGGGGATGGGGTAGGCTTGGGTGGTCTCTAGGGAGCTAAAGTTCCCATGCTGTTCCTGGTTCTCCTGTGCAGTCCAGGTTGAAAGAGGACTACCTCCTTCTCCAGGCCTGGTTGGATATCCGAGCAGATTCAGAAGAGGGTACCTTGTTCATAGGGACCTCTTGGAGGGCACACTTGCCAGGGCTGAGCATGAGCCCTTTCCTGGCCACCAGAGGTCCCCTGTGTTTCTCCTCCAGCTTTGAATGATCTGGGGTCATTAAAGAGCTTCCTCTGCACTTAGAGGATGAAATCAAGGGGTCTTAGAATGAGGGACTGGGTGGTCAGGGTCATCCTCACTGCTGTGGTGCCCTGACTCCTGCGGTAGGGTAAAGTGGGGACTAGGCACCTCACAGACACTGTGATCTCTTAACAGACAGAAGGGCATTTTCTCAGATCAAATGTGTCAGTGTGTTGATAACATTTGTTCAGAGATACATCCCATGAAATTCTCCAGTGGGCTTGGTCTATAAAGGGGATTCACTGACTCATTCATGTAGCTGATATGCTCAGAGGTGGCTCATTCAGGTGAAGCTTGACCTGGGCTTAAAGGTGCCCCTGGCCTGCCTGCCCGGCATGGGCTTCATCCCCTAGTTTATACTGAAGACTCCTGGCAGCCAAGAACATCTTGCAGTTTCCAGATAGTTGCTGGAGTTCTAATCCTTACAACCTCATGTTTTATCATTCAGTGGAAGAGAGAGGGTTTCTTCTAGCCAATTTACAGAACGATGACATACTCTCACCTTTCCCACAAGCTCCAGGAAAGTCTCTGTATCTTCTTGGCTCTGACTAGTTTATGTGTCTATCCTGGGACCAATCATTGATGACCAGAGGCATGGGATTCCCTGAATGACTCAGGGACTCTCCTCTGGAGTTGGAGTTTCAACCTCATAAACTCACACAGCGAAGAGTGAGGAGAGAAGCAAAGGGTTCTGTTCATAAAAGGAGGGGCTTGTATGCAAGTGGGTAAGACAAGGCTTATTCCCAATAATCAGGGGAGAACCTGGGGCTTTTCCAGGGTTATGGAAAAAAGTGATGACCCAGGGGGCTACTTTTCATGTCCACCATTACACTACCAGTTTATTAAGGGCCTGGGACACAGATGATTTTCTGTTTCTCCAAGACCTAGGACAATGCAATGCCCTCAACAGTGATTACTAAGTGTTTCTGGAGTGACTGAACAGTTAGGAATGTGTGAGGTAGGATAATGGAACCTCTCATTCCTCCTGGCTTCCCAAGTTCTAATTCTACATTTTCACAGGGCTCTTCAGAGGCAAATACCCCTGCTTCTCATAATCCCAATTTTCCATGGAGATTCTGCTTTTGGGGGAAGGGATGGATGTGTCATTATGGACTGCCCACAGGGCAGGTCCATTAGGATGAAAGCCCATTTGCTTAGTGAATGAAATCTAGATAAGTCTCCTACTATTCCTTTTCTATGCAGTACAGAAAGCTTCCCCTTTCTCTGAGCAGCAGAAAGCTTTAGCCAACTGAGGAAGAGTTCTGGGATGGGGTCCCCCAAAGAGTGCCCATAGCTTTGGAGAGAAAGGAATTCTGGCAGCAGAAGAGGGCCCAGGGAACAGAGTGGCCTTGGGAGCAGGCAGATCCTCTGCAAAGGCTGGACAGGAAGGCTCTCAGCCATGCATCCACAGGCCCTCCTCTTTCACCTGCCCAGGGCTGTAAGAAAACATGACGTGGCACATGGAGGGAGCAGCCTTGGTTTAGCTGTTCTTTGTGTTCCTGTTCTGGTTGGAACTGTTAAAATATATACTAAGACTTATTAAAACTTTTAAGAGTTATTTGAGCAAAAATCAGTTTGAATCAGGAAGCATCCAGTCTAGCAATAGAAAGGAGCTCTGAGGATCTTTACAAGATGAAAGACATAGGCCGAAGTCAGCGGGAACAGGACATTATTCCAGGCAAAACAGCAGGTTGGTTATGGCAAACTTGCTTTTTTTTAGGGAATGGTAGGGGTCTAAAGGCAGAGCACCTAACTGGTGCTGATCAGGTGATTCCCAATTGGCTGGTTCAAGATTCCATTTCTGGGAGAGTTAAAACTGTAAAGTGTCTGGTGACATCGGCTTAGTGCAGTGACCCCGTTTTGTCCTGTCATCCTGGTTTTTAGCAGGACTCACCACCTGAACCTGTCCTCTGTTTTTACCATGTCCCCCTTTCTCACAGTAGAGTTTGGCTCAGCCATCCAGAAGGTCAGATCACCACCACCTGCTGTGAGGGTGCGTGTGGCCAGGGAGGGAGGGCAAAGGCAGGGAACAGAGAGGAGAGCGAATGGAAATAGGGTCCTGGAGTAATTCTAAATATGAATGACCAGATCTCTCCTCCAGCAGGACCTTATCTGACGAGCACACACTGAAATATATAACCTAGAGGAGGCTTTTCATTGTGTTAATGGTGGCGTCAGCACAACAGATGGTAGACAACCAGCAGAACTGGAGGGAACCAAACATCCTTCACAGCTCGCTTATGGCAGCATCTGGGTGGTTTTATTACTTATAGAGCCATGGAAACAATCTCTACTACACCACAGTGTCTTGTTCCATAATTCCTTTCTCCTTCTGATTACAGTGTTGGTATACACCATATGGATATTATAGGTAGATTTGGTCTACTTCAGGTGTATATTTATTTCCTAAGTAACTAGTTTGTGGCAGCTTGACCTGAAAATAAATTCAGAGCACTGAAGAGAGTTATGGGGAAGAACCAGCTCCATTCAGACCTAGAACAGATAAGTTTTACTTAGACTTTCCTTAAGTGGACCATTCAAAGAGATGTGCAATTTAGGCAATCTTCTGTGTACAAAAACACAAAGAGCATTTATCACCTAGGTACACTTGGAGTACCTGCATGAATTTTAGAGGAGTTTCTGATTTATGAAAACATCCTTTTAAACTGAAGATCCCCTGGTACTAACAAGTCACCAGTGATGTTAAAAATGCACAAACAGTGCAAAGAAAATGAGAGTTCAGGGTTAAGAAAATAAGAAACAAGAAATAAAAAAAATAGAAGGAATTTTCAAAATTTAAGAAAACTGAGGAAGATAATAAAAAGAAATGGAGTTCTGTAACGCAGTGTTAATGAGCCTGTTTTGGGCTCACTCACCAAACAATCATTTCATGAAATAACTCTCTTGTAAAATGAGCATTGTGACATATTCATGCCCAAATTAAAATTGTCCAGAAGGATATAACGTGAAAACTATGTCTTCTTTTATCCTCTTGCCTTGAAGTTATAACTTATTACTTATCTTTCCATGAAATTCCTATGCAAATGAAAGAACATATATTATTTTAAAAAAATCACACATATCACACCTGGGATCACAGGTATGGATCATTCTGCAGCTTGAATGAAGTGAAATTTTTCATTTCATATTCTACCTTGGAGATCTTCCTACTTCTGAGTAGGAGTCAACATTGTCTCCTGAAACAATCTCATAACAATTTACTGTGTATCATATTTTTTCTAACTGTTCTTCAAAGAAGACTATGTGCTGCTTCTTGGCCTTTGTTCTTACCAACCATATTGCAAACCTCATCTTCTTTCATGTATCTTGTACACATCTGCACATAGCTAACAGGTAAATTCATTCTATTTGGCACAATTTAAATTGACCTCCAAAAATTTTTCTTGCCAATAGTACGTGAAAATGTCTGTTTCTCTCTGGACCTTTCTAATATTTTCCAAAAACACAAGAGAAAAAAAAATTTCATTTGTTCAGCCACTCAAAAACATTAATGAGCACCCATGGTTACCAGATGTGGACTGGTCTAGAAATAGGTTCTTGCAGTGTCACAGGAAAGGCATTTCAGGGACACTTGAAAGAGGATTTGAGTGATAGTGGCGAGTTTTATTGGAGGGCATGAAGAGCACCAATGCCCTTGAAAAGCTGTCCCACTCAAAAAGGTGCTTCCCCTGAGGGTCTGGCAGCAGAAGCTGGTCAACAACGTTAGTCTGCCCCCAGATACACCATGCCTGATGTCTCATCTACAACCAGGTGGTTTAGCTCTGTCTGGTCATGGGAGAAGTCCAGCTTCCCAGGCTGCAGGCCCGTACCTGCACCCAGTGCAACCAGGAAGGCTAAGGCCCAGATCTGCAGTACCATTAACCTGGCACACAAGGCTCTGGTAGTCCAGTTCAGTCTCTGTTCCAGGCTGTACTTGGGGCTGCAGAGCTGCCAAAAAAACGCTGGGGCCTTCCTTAAGCTTTCCTATATTTCCTTGGGCTTGGGAGAGACCACGCTTTCTTTCAAACTGTCCAATATCTTTTCTGGCTTTTCCCAGGTTTGCACCCTTGTTCTACCTGATCTTTTTCCCAGAGTTTCCCAGGTTTGTCTTCTCCCCTTTATGGTTGCCATCTTGGCTTCTACTGCACATGTACCCCGTGAAAGGCCTTCCCCCTGCACTGTATTCTCCCTCCTCCGTTAATCCACAGGATAGTGCCAGTTGTTCTCTGGAGTGATTAGAAAGCTGGTCTTTTCTACCAACTCAGACATTAATTCGTTTTGTTGAGTGATGGTTACTATTCCCTGCAGTGACTATGAAACTGCCCCTTCCTAGCTAATCCAGTTTAATCAGATATATGGCTCCCTTCTCTTTTCTTAACACCTAACTAACTGGCTACTGTAATACCACTCTATGTCAAGCATGTGTGTTAGGTTCTTGGAACACAACAGAGAAAGGCAAATAGGAAGACCCTTTCCAATGGAACTAATGGTACAGTTAGGGAGACAAACGTTAATTAAATAATCACATAAATAAATGAGAATCACCACTTTTATAAGTGCTATAAAAGAGAAATACATGATAGTTATGGAAACATATAAAAAAAGAGCTGCTTTAATTAGGGAATGAGCTGGGTGGCCAGGACCAGCTTTCCCCAGGAAAGGATAATAGAGCTGCAGCCTGAAGAACGAACAGAAACTCATGCAATGAAGAAGGAAAGAACATTGCCAGGAGAGGGAGTATACCATGGAAAAGGTCCTGAAAGAAAATGCACATGGGGAAAAGTTAGACAGGAGAGGCAAGATCAGGGCCAGACCACACAAGACCCACTAAGAGTTTATACCCTTTATTAAGAGGAGTTGGAAATCTCTGAAAAGGTTTAAACAGGGGAAAGACATAATCAAACTTGTACTTTGAAAAGATTGTTGTATTTATTCTGAGAGGATACCTTATGTTGCTATAATTTTCTTTTATTTAATTTTGAATGAGGTTGGTTATTTGTTCTTAGGTGATGATGACCAAATGCATTTCATTATCTTCAATTTGCCTTGACAAATTTTATATTCTTATTGTGTTCATTTTCTTCTATTGATTTATAAGGGCTCTTTGTGTATTGAGGAAATGAGCCTTTAATCTGCCAAAAGTTATAAATATTTTTCCAATTATGTCTTTTGGTTATATTTTGATGTTTCTAAATATTTGTATGGTCAGATTTTTAATATTTCCTTGATGGCTTTTCAGCTTCATATTATGCTAATAAAGGTTCTCTCTCCTATAAGATTATAAATATATTTCCTTTTTTCTAGTGATCATGTTTTTCTTTCATTAGC
>VMDR010020881.1:7275-17335 GCA_007922815.1 Macrotus californicus | reverse complement strand
AATATTTGCAGATATCATAATTTCAGTACAATCAAATCCTAAAAAAATTAAAATAACTGAAAATAATTAGGAAAAAACATAGATATCAAGGGCAATTCTGTAAAAGAAAGGTAATTAATAATTACCAGCCTCACAGATTTTAAATCATATTGTAAAGCACAATTGCCAAAATTATTAGAATTGGCATAACTGTAGACAAATAGATCAAAGGAATATAAAAGGGAATCCAGAAAAAGTCCTGAACACATCAAAAAATGTAGGATGTACTAAAAATGGCTTTTAAATCAGTAGTGAGAAGATTTTTTTTTGTTTGCTTTTACTAAAATAATAATGGGACAACTGGTAACTAACTAAGAAAAAATATGGGTCAGAGACTCCAATCCTCATGTCACATGTGTAGTCTGGATAACTTAATAATATTTAACATTTAACAAAATCATTAATATACTAGAATAAAGTCTGGATGATTATTTATAACCATAGCATGGAAGCCTTTCTGAGAAAGATGAACTAGAAACCATAATGTACAAGAATTGACTAATATAAAATAAAATCTCCATATACTCAAAATACCATTAATAAAGCCAATACATAAAGAACAAATGAGAAAAGCAAGACATGTCAAAAAGCATTTTCAGATTTATAAAAAAAGGAAAACTCAAAAGAAAAAAATTCCTGAGTAAATGAATTGGTATTTTTCAAAATAAACAAACATATAAGAAAATGAATGGCCAGCAAAATGAGGGAAAGGTTTTCAATCCTATTTATGCTGAAGGGAATTCATAGTGAAATTAGTTACCATTTTTCAACTCTCAGGCTGGCAAGTTTGACGCTGTCATAGCACTCAATATTGGCAATAGTGTGGCGGAAGGGTTACACTAGTGTTTTCTTTTCAGGGTATAAAATAGTGCAAATTTTTGGAAGTTAATTTAGCAATGTCCATGAAAAGTTTGAAATGAATATGTATTTGACACAGTAATTCCACTCCTTATAATGTAGCCTACATAGATCCTTGCACAATTTCAGAAAGACAGACAATGTGGTGAGCTGTGTCCTGCCAAGACTCATATGTCGGAGTCTAATTCCCAATGGACAGTATTTGGAGGTGGGGCCTTTGAGACTTAATCAGATCATGACGGTGGAGCCCTGATGAATGGGATTAGTGAGAGACCTTTAACAAGACACCAGGGAGAGCTCCAGCATCCCTTCAAACGTGTGAGGGCTCAGCAAGAAGACAGCCACATTTGAACCAGAAAGTGAGTCCTCACCAGACACCAAATCTGCCAGTGCCTGTAGCTTAGACTTCCTCGCCCCGAGAACTATGATGAATACATTTTCATTGTTTATAAGCCACCCAGTCTATGGTATTCTGTTACAGCAGCCTAAACAAACTAAGACCGAAGCATTGTTGGTTATGCCTAACATCAAAGGACTGGTAGGTCAAACAACGAATAGGCTAGATCGACTGATACAGACAGGTTTTCTAATTATATTAACTTAAAGAAATGGAATAGTATATACAGTGTGATCTCTCTTTTGTACACTAAAAGGTACATAATGTTCACATAAGCAAAGAAATTCTCTGATTTGTTAACAAGAAATGATTAACGGTGGCTAATTTTGTAGGGTGGGACAAGGGATTTAAAGGATAAGATATGAAGTTTTTACTTTTGTCCTCTGGTACTGCTTGAATTTTTACCTTGATCAATTTACTATGTTAAACTTGGCCTTTAACCAATCCCGTAATTGATTCTCTGCAACTGAGTTCCAGGAAGGGAAATCAGACTTTTCTAACTAGCTGAGCCTCTGGTTCTGAAAGGCTGTAGGTCTGGCTCAAAGGAAAGTAATGACACCGGCTTTAGTGCGCTGCCCTCACCGCTGCTGCCCCTACCCTTCTCCTAGTCACTCTCGTCTCTCACTTGGGTTAAGACAAATGCTTCCTGACGAGTCACTCACTTTTACCATTCGGGCGGTTATTATAGGCCCTTCCCCACCTGGAAGACTGAGTCTTCGATTGTATGACATCACTCGCTCCCTTGCTTCAAACCTTCTAATGCCTTCCCATTAATTTGAAATGCAAACTTTTTACCATTTCATGATCTGATGCCTGTTTACCTCTTCAAACTCATCCCTGCTCAGCTTTAACCCTTCTGTTTGTTCCTGACATATTCCACACAGTTTCTCTTCCCGGGGCTTTGGAATTTGCTCCTTTCCCTGCCTGTAAGCCTGCCTGTGCTCTTCACAGAGCTAGATGCTTCCCACGCTTCAGATCTCATCACCCAAGTCACAGATTCAGAGACGAGGCTCCTCAGAGAGAAACACAAACTCTATGTGAGGGCAATGTCAGGCTTACTTTCCACAGTATGCTCATATCCCCACTGTCATCAGTTGTGCCTGGCATAACATAAACCCTAGAATAATGTCTACATGTGAAGGATGGGAATTGTTAGCTGCCTGAGTGTGCTAGTGAATCTGGGGAGAATGGATGGCAATAGATGGATCTGCAGAAACACATTGTGGCTGGATGGCAAATGCCACCAGAGTGAACTGCTTAGTGTAAAGGTGATGGGAAATTGTGGGAGCAGTTGATAAAATAAACAGAAAGGTCTAGTGTGCAGGCAGACCTGGGTTTACATCCTGCCTCTGCAGTTTACTATGTCCCATGGGTAAGTTGTCTACCTTGCTAAATCTCAGTTTCCTTTTCTCTAAACTGATGCTAATGTGAGTAAAGTTTCATTCTCATATGTAGTGTAACAACTAATGAGCAAACACAAATAAAGCATTCAGTAGTGCAGTTGACACCCAGCAAGTACTCTGTGAATACTAATGATTGACTACCACCATCACCGAATCATGCTGTTGTCACCATCATCATCATCACAACAGGCTGCTGTCAATGCACTAACCTCAGAGTCCCACTGAAGGCACAGGATACAAAAAGCCCTGGCAGTCCAGGCATTGAGGCAAATATCTCCATGACAAAGTATGGCATCAGCTGACGTGGAGGCAAACAAGATAGGGTTAGCGGTCTCATCAGCAGTGTCTGAACTGTGCAAATGTAGCTTTTCAGCCAAAGAAAGTGAAAAAAATACACCATTAATAATAACAGAGGAGTTTGTATGCACTGAGGTTGTTACATCCTAGCAAATGAGGTTATGATCAATACAATCCCACGGACCTGAGGTCCAACTGTAGGGGAGTGGGAGGGGGAGAAAATAGACCATATTAGGAAAAAGGGGCTGGACAAACTTTAGAAGATTCAGAGACTTTGAAAAGGTTTCTTTTGTTTGCAATGCATGATATTTTCTTGCCTGTTTACCCTTAAATTTAGGAAGTAAACCCTAGGAACAAATGCTTAAATCAGGTCTTCAGGGAATCTAGGTGCTATGGTTCTACTTTGTAGCCTAATTTGTGAGACAGAAGCCCCCATAGGATAGGGTAAGACAGTTGAATATATAGGGGAAGAGAGAGAAGACGACTGGTCCTCCCAAACATTTGTCTACAAAGGGAATTTTTAAGAGAATGTTTAATGGAGTACAATGGGGTGATATTGTTTAAGCTATGATGAGAAGACATGACCTGAAGCATTGAAGAAATATGGGTCATTTTGTTACATTTGAGACCAAAGCATCATTAATCAACCTCGAGATGACTAGAAAGAGTTGAAAAGCAGCTTTGACAACAAAACCCTCTCGTTCAATCCCACCTTTCTTTGTCCTCAGCCTTGCCCTAGCTCCTGGCCTCATCTTCAAGGGCAAGGTGAGGTACCTTTTTGGTTTTACATGTCCAATCCCTCATATTAGAACCTAAAGTGTGATGATATCACCCAGGAGGAGAGAAAAAAAATGTAGTCTTTTGGTCCAGGTGGAAAAGAGGAAGACCCCATATTACCTACCAATGGCTAGAAGCACGCTCATTCCAGCCATTCCCAGGGGCCCCACAGTAACACGTACCTGGTCCGGTGCTGAGATGATGCCAGAAGTCCAAGGGTCGCAGTCTTTGAAGTAGCAGTACATGATTAAGCCAGAGAAGAGAGCACATAACAGAATGATCCAGAGACCCAACAGGTTGAAGTACAAGGCTCTGGAAAACAACACATGGGTCTATCAGTAGCCTCTATTCCATATTACAAAGACTCAAGGTAAAAGCTTTTTTGGCCTTTATGCTTTAAAATAAAATTTTACAGCCTTCAAAAATTATTACATTTTATACTTTTGCTCTTGTTTTTTTTGGTTTGAAAACATTACATTTTTAGACCGATTACAAAATCTGACTGAAGTAGATTTGATGGATTTTCTTTTGAAATTGGGAGTTTTTCTGTAAAGCCTCAATGTATGGTGTGAGATCTATTTTCTTAGATGAAATTTCACATAACAATCACTCACATATAACTTCAACTGACGTGCCCCTCCCACTCAATTCAGGAAACTGTCAAAAAGCCAACTTACATTGTAACATATTTTCTTCCAGAAGAATGAGAAAATGAATGCAGACATAGATAAATTTTAGAAATACTCACTTTGAGGATTAATTCAGATGAAATGTGAAGTTGAGGTTTTGGGTGTTTTTTTTTTAAGAAAATAGAAAATGTGAAAAGCCTTAAGGTCATTTTATCCATATTTTGGGGGAGCAATTTGTTTTATTCTATATCACACAGACATGCTTAATTATAGTTATGCATATAATTTTGCAGTAGCCTATGGTTATTTTGTATTTATTACTGTTGTGTGAAAGTAAAAAAATTACTCATTTTCTTAATCTCAAAATAGACTTGAAAGTAGGCTAGCTTTGCAATGCCTGACAGAATAAAAAGTCTCATTCTGGCTCCAGTTGCAGAGGACCAGGAGAGCAGTGCTGGGCGTTTTCTTGGATCTAGTCATTAACTGAATGAAATTAAATGCATCCACATGCGACAGTAAGGAACACACATTCATTTCAAAGTCCCGTAAAGCCTGTGCTGCATAGGTATACCTGACTTTCAGAAAGCCCTGAAATCTAAGTATTCATTCTTGAAGCAACTATGTTCAATAATTATCCCATTGATTAGTTTCTATTTCACATTATTTACATTAACAAAGAGTTTTACCTCTAAAGTTACTTCCTTGGGGGTAGTCTAACAATGTTTATCTTTGAGTTTCATTTGTTTGTGTTTGTGTGGAGGGGCTTGAATTAGAGATAGCCTTTGGGGAGTACACTTGGTACATAAAGTGATCAGTACCTATGAATTGCATTGGGTGTATTTAGGCAAACTCTCTGTACCAGCTTCTTCCGAGTACGTGAGGTATAGCAAGCAGTGAGCACACAGAACCCACATTCATGGAGGTGATATTCTTGGATTGGAGCCAAGTAATAATCTCTGACATAAACTAAATGAATGAGATTATCTTCAATTCACATCTAAGATATAAGACATATAAAGAAAATAAACAAAGGCAATGGGAATAGAAAACAAGCGTGTGTGCGGATGTCCTCATCTTAGCGAGGAGATGGGATAGTGCTGGGGAGGGATCTGGTAACTGGTACCAACTGCTCCTGCCCTCATAGCACCATTTCCTACGAACAGTCCTAGTGCATGAATTGTACCTTCAACTCTAGTTGATTTTCAATGAATTTTAATTTTATATGAATTTTAATTTTATATGAATCTTAATATCAAAGACATATTTGACATCAGTGCATTTTCGTTAATTCAGCTATTTGATCGAGGGACGATCATGTGTTGAGAGAGTTTGTTAGTATTGTTTACTATCATAGGATATAAATATGTTACTACTGAATTGCTGAAACACTAGTAATGCTTTCACTTCATCCTTCCAAGAATGTGTGAAATATATAAAGTGATATATTCACTTTTAGAATTTAAGTTACAAATTGATGAACTGTGTTCAAGCAACTTCTTTTCATTTGGTTAAATAAGAAACCGTGCATTGAAAGTACTTTAAAGTCAGTTGCAGAAATATTCACAGTAACTGTTTCCCACTCCAGGAAAACTTGAAGGCACTCCGACGAGTCCGGGGCAGCTGGAACTTCAGACAGCAGCAGTGAGGATAACACGCTCATCTGAGATGACGTGTCAATTCATCTCCACCAGTTTTGCAGAAGAGTGCATCCTTGCTCTTGGTCCCCATTTGAGAGTGTGGCAGACTTGCAGGGCTTGGAAAAGGAATGACAAGCGGTGTGCCTGCTGGAGTCTGTCAGAGTACGCAGGCCTGGCAAGGATATCCTGGCAAGACTTGGAGCACCTGAAGCCCCACTATGACCTGCCTCTCCTTTTTAAATCTCTCCTTGAAAATTTAAAGGTATAGCCATCAAAAGAAAAACAGTAGTTGAAGAAACCACATGTTGAGTCAGTAAATGATAAGGGTCATCTCATCACAGAAACTAAGCAATATATGCTGCTTACCTCTGCATTGCTACACACAGCACCTAATTTAACCCCTTCATTTCTCAATAAATAGAGGCAGAAAATGATGGAGAACAAAGACAAACAGACTATTAAATTCAAATCCCAGATAATAATAATAATAATAATAATTTCTTGCTGAGATGGGAATAGTAATACATGGCTTAAAATATTGTTGGAAGGGTTAAATGAATCTTTCTGTTTCTCTTATATGCATACAACATTAGGAAGCGTTAATAAATACCTGACAAGGGCAGAGAAAACACAGAAATATTTTTTCTTAGTAACTTACAGCTTGGCATGCTTTTCTGTTTTGCAAGAAATGCATCGCTGGATGGTTGACTGATTAACTCCATAGACCCCGAGCCATGTGAAAGTTCCTCCCACTGACACTGTCCAAAAAGTATGTCGCCTGAGAGGATCTATATCAAAGCTACAAGGCAGAGAGAAGAGAGTGAACAAAGATTTTTTAAGGGATTAGGTCATGCAGCTAAATCTTTATAAAAGATGAAAAAGTCACACTGGACATACTCGATTAAGTTTAGTCGAGATCCATTTGCTGATTGCTCTAACACACTGTGAAATCCGCCAACTTGCGCTGATCCTTGAATGAGAACTGTTAGGAAGCCCACAATCATGACGACCATCTGAAACGCATCTGTCCACACCACTGCTTTCAGTCCTCCCTGAAATGCAGAGAATGGGTGTGAATTCACAAAGTGAAGCCTGCAGTTCTTCCAGCTCTGTTAACATGATTTATGTTTCCTTCCCTCCTTTTTCTTCTTTCCTCCCTTTTTTTTTTTTTTTCCTTTCTTTTTCTCAGCACAGTTGCTAAGCACCTTTTCTGTGCCATGTATGATGTTCAGCAAGGGATTAAAAGAGACAGATTTCTTCCTTAATTTCTGAATTAACTTCCTTAACTTCCTTTATAATGAATGCAGTGGCAGAAACAGATACTAGACAATAATATAGCTTTTCACTTAAAATTGTGGAAAGTGTAACTGAAGCATATAGCATGGAGCCCTGATCTGGTCTTAAGAAAGTGTCATTGGAGCCAAGCTCTGAAGAGTTAGAGGGAATTTACCAGGTCCAGAGGACACCGAGGAGAGGGGAGCAGCAACCAGAAACGAGGAGATGCATGGCTGCCTGAGGATGTAAAGGAAAGCTAGACTGTACCGACTGAGGAATATACAGGGTGCCCATAGGGATGTTACTGAACTTGCTGGAGGCCAGAACACATAGATTATGACAAGGCCACCTAAATGATTTCTTAAGAGCAATAAGAGAGCATTAAATAGATCTATGTGATGAAAACTTTTGTTTGTTCCACAGTAGTTTCAGTGGTGGTTGGGTGGACAGGAGATCGCAAAGCCCATAGCAGAACAGGAGTGGAGAGAGCAACTCAGGGTTTATTTCAGTTGCCCACGTGCAAAATGACAACAGGTTGAAGTAAGGCAGAGATAGAAAGGAGTCGACGGGTTTGAAAGATATTTGGGCCGTAAAATCAACATAGGTTGCTATTCATTGAATACAAGTGAGGGGACAGTGAGGATAATCATCCAGGCCTGGCTTGTGCAACCTGAGATTTCTTTTTGTAAAACTAGAGATAGTGAATAAATTTTGGAAAGCTGAAATGGTAGAATACTTAGAAGAAGAAAGAACTTGGAAGGTGTGATAGATTCTGGATATTCATGGAGAAAGGAGTTTTAAGAGCTAGAAGATGATCAAATAGTAGGTTGAGCGAACCAGAATTTCAGGAAGATGGAATAACAGTACAAACAGGGCAGTGTGATTGGACAAGAGGTGAGGGGGGTGCTTAGAGTCCCTTGGAGAACCGGAAAGCAAACAAACCAAAAAGAAAACTATCTGAGCCCCTTTCCCAAGGATTCTGAATAAACTGAGATCTAGGGTAGGAATCAGTCCTCAGTGTTTTTTGAAAGTTCCCCAAGTGATTCTAATGCACAGTTCTAGTTGAGAACATGTGGACAAGAAGAAGAGGGGAAAGAAAGAGCCTCATGGAATAACCCAGGTATAAAATCCCATAGCACCTCGTGAGGGTAGAATGAACAAATTGCAAAAGATTAAATGAAGTGATGTATTTAAAAGAGCTTTGAAAATGAAGAGCACAGTGAGAATGAAAGGACATGGTATTTTTAACAATAAAAAATAGAATTATCTTCCCCTGTTACTCCTCCAGAGTGTCAAGAACTTCTGTGAAAAGATGACAGGCTTCAGTTTCATCTTAAGAAGAAAGATGATATTGGGGTTGTCTCATCATTTCTTTTGAAATTAAAATTAAAGTACAATTAAAAAAATACATTAAAGTTCTTGCCAGAGGCACCTGATTTGTATATTATGTACAATCCCAATTTGAGAAAGAGTCCATTTCTTAACTCCCACCTCCCAAATACTAATATTTTGATTTCCTTTAAAGACACTAAAACTTCCAAACTGAAATCTCAATGTCAGAGATAGTGATATGAAGACCAAATGTCAAAGGCCTCGGTTTTTAGAGACTATTTCACATTGGTTATGCAAAAATATGCTTAAGCCTGTACTTCAGCTAGACATGAGGCAAGAAAACAAACCACTTTATCAAATGTTCATTAAAAAACAGATTATAACCACCGTGAAAATTGCTCTGACTCTATGACTCCTTCACATAGCAAGACACACACCCACATGCGTGTGTGTGCACACATGACCACATACACACACACCACTAATCAGGATTGTGCCATAGTATCACTTAAGCATTTAATCAGTCTGTGTTGCTTGACATCCAGTGTTTACTAGATTGCATACCCCTGGATGGCAAGTATCACACCTTATTTCCTTAATCTCTTTCCACTATTGTTTTAGGCTAGGCAGCCACAGGATTACTGGTGTAAAGAGACTGCGGGATGTCTGAGCAAAAGTGTTAGACAAATAAGCCACCATCTGGTGAGACACCGGAGTCTCTAGCCTGGTTAGAGAGCAGAGAGAAGGAAGAGGGGAGTGGTGGGAAGAGATTAAATAAGTGGATTTATTCGCATAACGGAAAGGTTTCCAGCACTAGGCTAAGAAGCTTACACTTTATCCTGTAAACAATGGGAAGCAAGAAGAGAATTAGTCAAGTGGCTTGAAGAAATGGATGTTTCCAGATTAGCCTGTCAGAGGCATGTAGAGTGGAGGAAAGCACTGAAACCAATTAAGAAGTAATAGGTTTAGTTCATCTTAGCTTACTGTGATTATTAAAATATCCAGACTTTTTTCTGACGTGTTACTTTTTGGTTTCTATTTGTTCTATTTTGTCTATGCTTTCACCCCCTCTTTTCTTCTCTTGCTTAAATCAGTTAAGGTTTTGTTTAGTTATTATTTTAATTCCATTTCTTCACCTTGATCATTTTATTTAAATGAGTCCTCATGAAATTTTTAATCTAGAGTCTAAATTTAAGAAATGTCAATTCAAGGATCATAAAATCTTGAAGTCTGCTTAGTCTCTTCCTGATTTTACACGCTATTGTTGTCCAGTTGGGGATTATTCTTTTTCTTAATCCCCAAATTACATATAATAATAACAACAATTTTTATATTTTCATATGTAATTAGATATTATATAAATTACATCATACTTTAATATTATTGTTATCATTAAGTACCAAAAATTATTTGGCT
>VMDR010020880.1:0-17237 GCA_007922815.1 Macrotus californicus | reverse complement strand
TGGTTTCTGGTGAAGACTCTTTTCTGTGCTTTTAGACAGCTACTTTCTCACTGTGTCCTTACATGGTCATATTGGATTAATGCCCCCCCTAATGACCACATTTTACCTTAATTACTTCTTTAAAGACCCTATGTCCAAGTACAGTTGAATGCTTAGGTACTGGAAGTTAGGACTTCAACATGTGAATTTGGAAGGGGAGGACACATTTCAGCTCCTAACAGATGGGGAGAAAACAGGCCCCCATCTCATACCTTAGCTCCAGTAAGATCCCTGCCTCCCAAAGCCCAGTTTCAGAAGTAGGTTGCAATCCTGTTTCACCTGTAGCTGCTCAAGTCTTTCTTGGTTATCTCATTGGTGATGTCTCAAGTTGTAGCATGCTGGAGAGGACAGAATCTACCAAGTTCAGTAAGGGGTGGGTATGGGGAACCTATTCGTATGTGATATGGCCTGTGGCTCAGCTCTGGTTCTGAACGCAGTCCAGACGCATGTGGCATGCAGGTAACATGTGTGGATAGGCCTCCCATGGGGAATCAAGCATGCATTGTCCCTAGGCCGCTTTGAAACTTGCTCTTGCAAAAACTCCCTCACCTGGGATGAAAACAGCAGAAGTTTACTGTGACTTGTGCTAGACTTCCCAAGTACAAATATAAACAGCCCAGCCTTCTCTTCTTTACATTTGTAAATAACCTTTCTTTTTGAAGTAACTGGCAACAGGTGGGCAAAATAAATTCCACTTATAAGAGGCCCAGAATAGAGGTAAACAATGAGCTTCCCTAAGACAAAGACAGAGAGAGGTGAGGGTAAACTCCTTGAATTTGAACTTCCACTGTAACAGTTTATCCTCTGTATGGCTTCCTCCCCTGAATGAAAGTAAGATGTTCTCCAGTGACAGGTGGTTCCTGGTGACAGATGGTGGCCCACTGCCCTCCATCAGTGCAGGTTCTACCACAAAGCCACCTGAATTGGGTCCAATAGTCATATTAGGCATGGATGGGCTAGAAAGCAACTGCCATTCGGAGAACTCCAGATTGTTACTCAATTGTTGGGTTCTGTTAAAAAAAAAAAAGAACTTCTCACTTTCATCCATATTTAGGTTGCAGAAACAGTTCTTAGTGCTGAGCACTCTTTTGTTGTACCTCCTAATAATATCAGTGATAATCCATCTGGCCCCAAACCTGTATGGCTGTATTTCTATTTCATTATTTTTTGTAGCAACACCAGCAATTAATTTGACCATTTCACCATTCAAGCAATATTCAATGGACCATCTACTGTGTACCAGGCACTATTAGGGACCCATCTCGGATAAGTCCCTAATTTCTGTTTTGGCTTTTTCATGCTGTCGAGTTCCACTCTCTACCATCCATGTGAATCTAATGGAAGGAGGAATAGAGATTCTTGGAAGAGACCATGGAGAAATAATGAGAAGCATGTTCCGTCTGGTCAGCAACACACATGATTGATCAACCTGAAGCTAGCAGAATGCAGGGCCAAACCGTGACCAGAAGAGCCACCATAAAGCCTGCTCGATGATGCCATATGCATGGAAATGGGAGCTGTGTGAGAGACAAAAGTAATGAAGATGCTATAAGAGAAAACACAGCGTAAACCTCTTCCTGATCAGGTAAGAAATGCCATTAAGATGGATGGGGTTATTTGAAGACTCTACAAAAGCACCTACACATCCATATGCCATTTCCATAAAGCCCTTGAAGTCTCTGGGATGAGGAATGAGATGATGATGAGCTACAAAGAGCTAAATTGGCTATAAAGGCCATAAAGCCCTGAGCATGTCAGTGGGACTAGCATAGAGAGAGGGAACAAACCATGGCCATAGGAAGAAATAAACTAGCATTTCAAGTCAAGATGATTTCTCCTGCATCTCCACCTTTTGTTTTTTTTTTCCAGATAAAGGATATTGTTTAATTGTTTATAAATGCCAACCTAAAAATCAAAAGAACCTCCGCTGCTCTAAAATGTGTCTGTGCTAAAATGTCCCCTTTCCAACACTGCCATTGCATATTTCTTAGCCAGGAGCTGGAGATTCAGTTATGGGAAATCTTATAGTAAGTGTTGTGGGCAAGGATTTGTCACTTCGTAAATCCTCACCCTGTGCTTGACAGACTTCCAAGATCACCTTTTAAAGCTAATCTAGCTGAGGGATAAGACAGCTTTCTTAGCATTTCAACTACGGTATAATATGACTGGCAATAAAATTTGCTTTAACCCATATGATTGGCAGAGGGTTATGGCATAGTAGGCAACTAACTTTTGAGAGCTTGCAAGTTTCTTTCTTATGAAAAAATATCTATAAACAAATATCCTAATTGCTAAAACCACATGCAATGTATTTGTATGGGCTCTGTTAGGTTTACTTGGTAAGGCAAAATCAGACACATTGCAGAGCAGACAATCTCAAAACTCCTATCTACTCCCCATCCCGAATTTGGTCAGATCTTTGCAAACACCAAATACTAAGATATTATTCCTTAACCAATCTACTTTACCTACTAAGTCTCCCTAGCAAGATCTATACTGACTGGCTTATTCTGACAATAAATATTACTAGCAGAGGGAGTTGTTATTCTAAATTAGACATAAGTGAGCATTTGTCTAAATCTGCTCAACATTATATTGAGTTCCTAATGTTGGTTCAACTAAAATAAAACATTCTGCTCTCATGTGGGTGGCCAAGTCACACCTGGGTTCAAAGAACTGTGTCTGCCATACTCTCCATGCCGTTGACCCTCTCATGTGAGGACACCAGGTAATCTTCCTGTATCTGTCACAGATGCTGAGGAGTGGGCACCAGTGACTGCGTGGCTTCTGGATGTGTCAGCAGAACATTCTTCCCCCTCAGCATTTGTTACATACAGTTCCCTCCATGGTGAGGTGACAATTCACCGCCCTCCCAGAGAATATTATTATGGTCCCTGCATGTGCCTTTGCCCTTTTAAAATACTCAAGGGGCTCCTTTTCTTTTTTTTCTGCCCACTGCAGAAGACTGCAGGCTGACTGATCAGGTTTATGTTAACACTACTAATGATGAGAAAGGCATAAAAATACAGTTTTCAAATTGTGCCATACATTATAAACACAGATGGTAGAGATATAAACATGATGGGGAGAAACATGCTAGAGAATGTTTTGCATTTCTCTCCTTAAGTTTTCACTCAATTGGAATTTTCCAAAATATTTACCTGGCCAGCCCTCATCCCTTTTACTATTTTTCCATCTCTCAGTTTCTGTCTTATTATCAGTGTTGGGGAGGGGGGTAAATGTAAAGGAAATTAAATATTCCACATATAGTTTCTACCTCACAGGGGCATAATTCTTCTCTATCTCTCTCTCTTTCTCTAACACACATACACAGAGGAGAATGCAAAATAAACAGAAACTTTCATTAGTCTTCACAAGAAACAGAGAACAGGATTTGGGAGTTCTGGTAGCAGCCCCTGAGATAGTGTGAGCACAGAAAAAATAAAGAGAAGCCCTGGCCAGTGTGGCTCAGTTGGTTGGAGCATAGTCCCATAACCAAAAGGATGCACACAATGGCCTTGGATGTTGCATGTTGCAGGCTTGATTCCTGTTCAGGATACACGCCTACAATGCGGGTTTGTCACCTGTCAAGGGGAGTACAATCCCCACCCAGTCCAGGTACCTATGGGAGGCAACAAATAGATGCTTCTCTTTTGTATCGATGTTTCTCTCTCTCCCTTCCTATCTTCCCCCTTCCTCTCTCTCTAAAAGCAATGAAAAAATAAATGTCCTTAGGTGTGGATTAAAAAAAATAAAGAATAACTAAAGAGAAGTAAGGCAAATATGAACCATCAAATAGGAGATGGTTCAGCTTTCCACTGAACTGTCAGGGTGAAAGGCTTTAATATTCATGATGTCATGTTGCTCCCTAACTGAGAGAGACCAGCAGTAAAATCCATACTTAACGGGACATCGGAAGCTCTGCATGGTAAGTCCCCTGCCTTGCATGTCTCTCCTCCCCCACCATCCATACCGGCCTTCTTTGTTTTTCTTGAGCACAGTGTTTTGGTTTCAGGGCTTTGTATGTGTGCTCTTTCACATAGAACCCTCCTCACCCCGAACTTCACATGAAGATGCTGTCCCATCCTTCAATTTCAACTGGTAACCCTTTTGTAATTCCTTGCCTATATACTATTATCTCTCATTATGGTAAAGACAGCTTGTTTACTGATTTTACATCTTTATTTTTAAGGGGTATCTTTGCCAACCCAACGCTGTAAACTTCAGGAGGGTAGGGACTTGTACAGCTTGTTCACTAGTTTATTAGCACCAAATGCATGTGTGTTGAATGACATGAATGGCTCACCCTTCATCTACTGAGAGAAGAGATGAGAAAAGTTAGGGTAAGAGAGGGATGGAGAGGAGGAGAGAAGGGGCAGGGAAAAAGGAGAAGGGAGGAAAGAGGAGGGGAAGGGAGGGTATGGAGGAGGGGGAGGGCGGGTGGGTAAGTGAAGACAAAAGGCTAGAGATCAAGATGTAAGGAAACAAATTGCCAGTGAACAACTTCTGATGCCTGAGAAGACTGAGGAACTTTCAAAAACAAGGATGCTCATATTGAGTTCTAAATTGCTTGTAATAATGTGATCCCTCCATCAACTGTGTAGCCACTGTGGAAAACAATGTGGAATTTCCTCAAAAAACTAAAGATGGAGCTGCCTTTCAATCCAGCAATTCCACTGCTGGGACTATACCCTAAGAACCCTGATACACCAATTCAAAAGAACCTGTGCACCCCAATGTTGTTAGCAGCACTATTTACAATAGCCAAGTGCTGGAAACAGTCTAAGTGCCCATCAGTCAATGAGTGGATCAAAAAACTGTGGTACATTTACACAATGGAATACTATGCAGCAGAGAGAAAGAAGGAGATCCTACCATTCGTGACCGCATGGATGGAGCTGGAGAGCATTATGCTAAGTAAAATAAGCCAGGTGGTAAAAGACAAACACCATATGATCTCACTTATAAGTGGAACCCAATGAACAAAACAAACAAACGAGCAAAACAGAACGAGAGACATGGAAATAAAGAACCAACTGACAGTAACCAGAGGGGAGAGAGGAAGGGGATAACAAGGGGAAAAAAGGGAAGGGGCAAGCGAAGGAATACAAACAGAGGACTCATGGGCATGGGCAATGAGGGGGATTGACTGCAGGAGTGGGGGGGATGGGGTTTGGATGAGCAAGGGGGGAAAGGGCAGGACAACTGTAACTGAACAAAAGTACATTTTTTTTTTAAATTTTAAAAATGTTGCTACACATAATGTCCTTGGATGCTGTATGTTTGGAGAGGGCTTGAGAATGGGCAAGAGACTAGAGGTGGGAGGAGATCGCCAGGAACAGAAAACTGAAATGAGTGGTAACACTGAGAAAGTACTGAATCTCTCCAGGTGTACACAGATATCCTGGAAAGGCACTGGGCTTAACACCACCCACCGATGAAGGTTGTAGTTGGAGAAGCTCGAGTCACCCAGGCTGCAGATCTACATGTTAGCCAAAGATTATGGCAGTATTAACGTCTGATGTGAGTGATGTTTGAGAAGACAGCACAGCTTGTGTAGCCCTATATAAAGCAGATGCAAATGATGTGTGAACGTGCACTGTCCTCCTTGACTAGTTCTAACTACAAGTCCCTTCTGAGGACTAGCGCTCTGGACATCCTTAGATGTCTAGTTAAGTTAGTGGATGGGGAGCCCCTTTTTCACATTTCAGGTCCTGAGAGGCTTTTGAGAAGAAGTCACAAATAAGTTCATATTTGTAGGGGGAAATGTGAAAGCCGGAGACACCTTTTGTCAACACAACTGTGGACTGGGACTCACGGATAAAGAGACTTGCTTCTGAGCTGGGAGAAGGACAGACAAGGTTGTTCCGGCCAAGAATGCACTGCAATCCCAGGGGCAACCCATATTAATTCTTTTCCATTTTTTTATTTTGGCATAATGCACATAACATAAAATTTTTCATTTTAACTAGCTTTAAGTAGATAATTCAGTGGTACTAAATACATTCATATTATTTTACAGTTGTCACCACCATCTGTCTCCAGATCTCTGTTCATTTGGAAAATGGGGACTGCACCCATTAAACACTAACTCCCCATTTCTCACTGCCCCCAAGCCCTGGCAACAACTATTCTACTTTCTGTCTCTCTGAATCTGACTATGCTAGATGCCTCATAGAGTGAAGCACACAGTATTTGCCATTTTGTGACCGGCGTATTTCACTTAGCATGATGTCTTCAAATTTCATTCATGTTGTAGAGTATGTCAGAACTTCCTTCTTTTTAAGGCTGAGTAATTCTCCACTATAAAGATATACTCCATTTTTCTTACCCATTCATCTGTCCATGGATACCTGGCTTGCTCCCACATTTTAGCTATTATAGATAATGCTGCTATGAACATAGGTTTACTAATTTCTCATTCAGACCCTGCTTTCAATTCTTTTGAGCATATACACACAAGCTAAAATGCTAAACCATGTACAGTCATTCTATCTTTTAATTTTTTTGAGGCACTGCCATACTGTTTTCACAGTAGCTGCACAATTTACATCCCCACCAACCGTGCACAGGGTTACAATTTCTCCACATCAGTTGCCTCCCCTACAAGCCCCAACCAAGCAGGGATCAAGTTTGAAACTTAGGTATGTGCCCTGGCAGGGGATTGAACCCACAGTGTCTTGGTGTACTGGATGACTCTCCAACCAGCTGAGTCACCCAGCCAAGGCTTCTCTTTTTTGGTAGTAGCCATCCTAACGGATGTGAAGTGGTATCTCATCGTAGTTTTGATTTGCATTTCCCTAATGATTAGTGATGTTAAGCACCTTTTCATGTGCTTATGGACCATTTGTATGTCTTCTTTGGAGAAATGCCCTTTGCCCATTTTTGAACTGAGTTGTTTGTGTGTTTTTTGTTACTGCTGTTGAGTAACCCATATTGTTTGTTCGCACACAGTTAAGTGGCTCTAGCAGTAAGAAGACTCTGTGAGAGATTCTCCCAAAGGCAATGTAGAGGCTTCATCTATGCTCATCCTCCTAACACAGGCTGTATTGGCTTCCCAAATTTCTCTGAGTGCCATTAGTACTATCTCTGGCACAATCAACTCTCACCTGGATGTTGATAGTGTCCACCTAAACGGTGACTCTACACTTGCCACACCCATTTTCTACATGGTACTTAGGGTGAGCTTTGTAAATAAATATGAAATCATCATTCTTCTGCCCACAGCAAAAGCAGGAGTCCTGCCTCACTCAGAACACAACCCCCATTTCTTAGCATGGCTTACAACCAAAGAGGGACCTGGCCTTCCCTGTCTCTGTCCTCATCTGGCACCATCTATACATCTTCTAACACTATTTGATCCTTCTGACATTCTTTTGTCAGTTATGCCATTTTGGTCCTTTTAGCATCTGGAATCCCTTGAATCTGGAATGTTTCTTCCTCAGAAATTCACATATCGGACCCATTTTGTCATTCACACCTCAGAGAGGTCTTCCCCCTCCCACCCCAGAGTAGCCTCACTTATCCCTGTCCCTCTCTCTCACATCTCTCTGTTTCATTGCCTGCACAGCAGGTTCTGCTTTCTGAAACTATTTTATATTTGTGTTTCCCGCCTTGATCTCGTAAAATTGGGTTTGGTTGCTATTTACAGAGTCCCAAAATAACCATGGCTTAAACAAAACACAGGTTTAGCCTTATCTCCCATGAAAGAAGTTCAAGGGTAAGCAGTCCCTCATAACTCTTGTTGCTCCTTTCCCTTTTCTGTTCCACCATTCTCAGAACATAGATTCCACCCTTAAAGTTGCCTCAAGGTCACCTAGTTTCATGCAGAGGGAGAGATAAAGGGAAAACAGGCAGAGGGATGCTTCCATTGCAAGTGAGTCAGCCCCTATTAAAGGGTTTTCCCAGACACCACACCTAATAATTTTCATTGCCTTCCTGTTGGTGATCCCTCTCTGCTAGGAAAGCTGGAGAACACGGTATTATTTTCTGTTAATTTGGGCACCCTGGCTATGACTAAGAGACTTTTCACTAAGGAAGAAGGAATAAATGGCTATTTGGTAGGCAGCTGGCAGCTTCTATCACAATTTCTTCTCAAATGCTTTCCCTCTACCAGAAAACATGAGGTCCAGGCAAACAGTGATCTAGTCTGTGTGGTGTTAATGCAGTAACCCTACAGCGTCTGGTGGGCACATCATAAAGAGAGGTGCAATAAACATTTGCTGAATTAGAAGGAAGCACAGTGGTGGCTTTCACGGTCCATGGTGTTTAAGAACACACATGGATTCTTTCTGCTGCATTCAGATTCTACCAGATGACAGGACAGTTTTGCATTGCCATGATCCTACCCACTCCCCCATTTCCCTCCCTGGGAGAGAAGCACTTGCCTTCAATGTAAGAGTCATAGAATCATCCCTATCATCGACAAGGAGAGTCAGTATTCCTTTCTAAAAATCGCTGCTGCCTTGAGCTAACCATTGCATACCCTGTGGAGCCCAATAAGCAGGCCAGAATAATTCAGAACCTTTCCTTTTCATTGGCACCATGTGTTCATGTCCCTACAGTATGACTTTTGGATTTCTCTTCAGAATTTTCCAGGAATCTGCTTCTGATTTTTGCTGGCTTCATTCTGAGCACATTCATGTAAGAATGGGTTATTACAAAAGTGGTCCCACGATGTTCTTTTTGATTTTGTCCCAATCCCACTCAGATATTGGCCAATGCCTTGTGGGAGTGGACACATCCCTTTAACCAGGCGCAGGACAAGCAAGTGTTTGGCTGAGTTAAAGTCTCCAGTCCTCTGGGTCCCTGCTGCCAAGAACACACAAACATCCATTTCCAATGATGTTTTAAAGTGCATGACCCAGGGCCCATATTGAAAACATTTCTCATCTATTATTTTTTAACCGATTACCATTCGATTTTTCAAATGATAAAACAAGAAAACCTTTAAGCACTCACTAGATCTTGAATTATTAAACATAAAAGGGCACTTTGGTGTATTTATTATCAGACTAAAGGAAATCTTGTCTGGTTTAAGCTCTTAGCTCCTTGAATTGTCCCTTCTACCCTGGAAATGGAGTTAAAAATGCATTGTCATAAAACTCCATTTCTTTCCAATTTTCCCATCATCAGTTTCTGCCATTCTGGGCTGCCACCTTCCCAGTCTGCAACTTCCTCTGGAGAAGACAACGGTTGTGTAATGCTGGTGGCCATATTCTGCTAGCACCACAGAACTGAAACCAAGCCCTGGTGTTCAGAGCTGCCCCCTTTTCACTCTCCAGAGAGACCTCGTTTCTCCAAGGACCAATTTTTGGGGGCTTCTTGCAAGCATGGTTTGTATGTGCAAATTGTGCCCAATACAGCAAATTCATTTCCTTGGAACCTACCCTGAGTTTTACCTTTGATGGCGCTTTCCATTTTCCTGGAGGCAAAAGTCCCATAACATAAAATTAACCATTTAAAGTTGTACCATTCAGTGACATTTAGTACATTCACATGTTGCACAACCACCACCTCTATTTAGTTTTAAAGCATTTTTATTATCGCCAGTGAAAACCCTGTATCTATTAGGTCGTCACTCCCTGTTCCCCTTCTCCCAGAAACCACCATTCCTCTTTCTGTCTCCATGGTTTTCCTATTCTGATCACTGCATATGAACACAATGACTCAATATGTGGCCTTCTGCATCTGACTTGTTTTCTCTGAGCATGGTATCTTCAAGTTCCATCCATTGTATTTTCAAGTAACATGTATCAATACTTCCTGACTTTTGATGGCACCTCCTGTATGGACTCAATACATTTTGTTGATCCATTCTTCCACCAATGGGCATTAGGGATGTTTCCAAATTTTGTCTATTGTGAATAATATATGAACCTTCATGAACAAAGTTTTGTTTGAGTACATGTTTTCAATTATCTTGGGTATATGCTTAGGAATGGAAATGCTGGGTCATATGTTTAACGTTTTGAGAAACTATCAAACTGTTTTCCACACTCTGATTGTACTTTTTGTTCACTGGTTTTTAGGCTCTCCCTTATTGAGCCCTTTTGTAACTTAGTACTCAAGAAAAGATCATTCAAGAGACAGAAGTTCTGGATTCCCAAAAGCAGGAGTTAAAATCAATAGTAAGCTCACCTCTCCACACTTCAAATACAAAAACAGAAAGCAGGAGGTTCTCAAAGATATTTCCCTCATCCATTTCACTCCTCTCATAGCAGAACCTCCCATAGCTGAGTAGGAGGCAAAGAGGAACCATATTTGTATTTAGTTTCAACAGCATGGAGAAACCAGACAGTTCTGGGTGAAGGGCATCTTGGAGGTGGGATGGAGGGAGAAGGAACAATTGGGGAATATGAAAAAGGAACAAGGCATATGTTCAGATATTAGTATATAAGGAAGAATAGGCTGGCTAGGGTGTATGTCTTTGAAGTGGAGGCTTCAAAACTCTTTTTAAATTACCCAGACTTGTGTATAAAGATGAGACCACTGACTTTATATAGTTCAGATAATCCAACTTCCCCTCTGTACACCACTCTAACTATATTTAGCCATGCATATTTATCTTTGGCTTAGAATTCCCCTTCCTTTTCCCTTTGCAAATGCTGTCCTCTTTACCTGAAACATCCTTCTATAAATTGCCTGCCTGAAAAATGCCCACCCCCCCTCAAAACCTTGACTAGGAATCACCTCTCCCTTCCAACCTTCCAAGACCCTCTTGTCAGCATGACTTCTGCCCTCTGTGTACACATATGTAATTCAATATTATAGTTGAACACAGGCCAATCTCCCCTTCCTAACCATGTGTCCTTTGAAGACAGGGATCCTGGGTTCCTCTTAAAAATGAGAATGAACATATTCACTTCTCAGGGTTCTTGTCAGGGTGAAATAAGCTCACACATTTAAAAAGTACTACCTTGCACAGCATAAATATTTAATAAATGTTTGCAAAGCATTTGGACTTCTGGATACCTGCACTATCAAGATTGGCAATGGTCTGAACAAAAGATGCTTCTTGATTGTGTGCTACTGAAACTGGTCTGCTACACATGGCTAGGGGAAGAGGAGAAGGGTGGTGCAGGAAATGGGGGAAAAGATTTACTGAGACCTTCAGGATGAAAGGTAAGAATGGATATGACATGGCTAGCACCAGGAGCAGTAAATTTACAACACACACATGTCCTAAGTAAATTGACCCATCATAACTATCATTATTATGATTCTGACGATGAAAGATACTGATTTAGACTTCAAAATTGCTGGCCCAAAACTTTACCTTTGCTTTCTTTGAATAAATAAAAGAAGAAGGAGAAGGAAGAGAAAGAAAAAAAGGATGAAAAGAGAGAGGGAGGGAGACCAAAACAAAAACAGTAATCGATGAAGCTTCAGAACTCCCTCTGGGAGGCTGAGAAAGGTAGCAGTCAGGTTTGTTAGGTACTCAGATCCTAGGAGAAAGTCCGTAGATAATGACACAAACAGCAACGCAACAGAAAATGAAAGAAAAGCGTGTCTCATGTGCTAAGCCACACTCAGTCATCCGTTGATAAGAGAGATAAACCAGGTATCAGTTTTTAAACTGTGAGCATCTTGGGGACTCAGTTCTTCCAAACCTGTGCTGTTTGTTGAGTCATTGTCTTGTTCTGCTGTACCACAGACCAGATGTTACACCAGATGTCAGACAGCTGCCCCTGCCCATGCAATAATGCTCATCTCCTCTGACCTAGAATTTACGTGGTGGACAAGAAGCTTGCATACCAGTTCACAGAATTGGCTTGGGTTGACTGCACAACCAAAATTCTCACAAGAAGCCGTATCCTGCGAGGCTGTGAGATGACGAGTAATGTAAGAGAACGATGCTCTAAGACACATACCTTCATATCGCCAAATATAAAGTCAGACCAGCAGGGATTTTAGAAGTGCCATTGCTAGAATTAGTAGAAAAGTGAACAGCAAATTAAGGACCAATGGACTTTGTTAATCCCGATCAAATTTTAATGTTGAAAAAAAATGTTATAAAGTTTTCTTTGAGATCTCCACTTTTTAAATTCAATGGAAGTATTTCTGGTGAAGGGGGAGAAAACAAAATGAGTTTAAAGTTGTCTCTGGGCTTTGTATCTTAGTAATGAACTACTCTTTAGTGTTTAGAGCTGATACTTTAGCGCTGGAACTCTTCAGCCCAAAGAATCAGACGTTCCCAATTCCAAGTCTTTCTTCTGCTAATATCTCTAAATGACTACCATGTGCTATCATCTAATTACTATCAACTGTCACCTAATTAATATATCTATACTGATGAACTTTACTTCCACTGAAACATACTATTTTAATTTGTTTAAAGATTTTATTTCTTTATTTTTAGGGAGGGGAAGAGAGGGAGAAAAAAAAAAGGGAAAGGAACATCAGTGTGGCTGCCTCTTGCGTGCTCCTTACTGGGGACCTGGCCTACAACCCAGGCCTGTGCCCTGACTGGGAATCAAACAGGTGACCCTTTGGTTGACAGGCCAGCATTCAATCCACTGAGCCACAGCAGCCAGGGCTGACACACATTACTTTTGAAAGGCAACTTTATATCAACACTGTGAATGGAAAATGTAATATCACTCATTCCAAAGAGAGAGTCTCCATGGAAATAAAAACAATACAAGCCCAAGTTGTTAAAAGTCTTCCTGCCGTTACCTGCAGACCCTGAGCCCAAGGCCTCTACTTTATTATTAAAGACCAGATTAGAGAGATGTTTAAGACACCCTGGCACCAAACTCTTCCTCAATGGCAGAAACAGGGAAGTTGGAAAAGAATTGAAAAAGAAATAACTCCTTCCCCAATTGGTTGATTTAACGTTACTTAATAGCAACTTCGTGTACCACCTAAGACTCTAATAATTAAATGGGATTTATAGTTTGGGAAACACATTTTCTAGCCAACGCTTCAAAAGCGTGATACTACTCTCTTTTCAACAGCTTTTAGAATAGCTTATCTTTCTAGTCACCCCTCCAAGAAAATTTCAGCCTCTCATTTCTTCCTTCTCATGATATTTCTTTCCCCTTTAAGTTACCTCGACATAATATCATAATTGCTGCTAAGACTGGCTATACTAAAGTATAGTGCTAACATATTAGGCTGCTTGCCCATGGAAGCTGGTTCACAGCATGGACCCTGTACCTCTAATTCTCTGCCCTTTACACACCAGCTGTGACACTGGACAAGTTCACATCTCTCTGCTCAGTATCCTCATATATAAAGCTGGGTAGAAAGTAGTACCTACCTCATTGGATTGAGGGAGGTGATGCATATAAAACACTTGTAACATATAAGGACCACATAAGCTTTTGGTGCTATATTGATTTCTTGTCTATATTTATTTCTTGTTGTTGCTGTAACAAATTACCAGAAATGTAAGAGCATAAAAGAACACGAATCTATTGTCTTACAGTTCTGTAGTTCAGAAATCCAGTGCAGGTCTTACTGAGCTAAACCTAAGCTGTTGGTGAGGCTATGTTCCTTTCTGGTACCTTTGGGGTGAACTTGTGATCTTTCCTTTTCCAGATTCTAGAAGGTGCCTGCATTTCTGAGCATGTCTCGCTTCCATTTTAAAGAGAGCAATGGCCTACAGAGCTTTTTCTCAAGAAATATGACTCTGACACATTCTCTCCTCTTACCTCCCTCTTCCACTCGTAAAGACCCTTGTAATCACACTGGGTTCAACCATAAAATCCAGAGAGATCTCCATACCTCATGGCCAGTTGATAAATAAGATGAATTCTATTTGCAACCATAATTCTCCTTTGTCATGTAATCTAACATATTCACAGGTTGCGGGGGTTGAAGGTGTGGACACGTTTGGGGAGGCATTATTTTGCCTATCACACTGCCAAAGTATAAGACGTCCATCCATACAAAGTAGAGCAGAAGAGATGGCTTTTGTCTTTGCTTTTACATTGTTCTCAGAGGGTGCCTGAGATTGTCCCGATGGAATGTCTCAAGCAGGTCACTGTTGAACTTGATGTCTCCTATTAACATGTCCCACACTTTGCCTTTATTGCTTATAAAAATATTTTTATTTTGAAAAAATTCCAGATTTACAGAAAGATTGCAAAAATAATACAGAGAAATCCTGTGTATCCCTCACCCAGCTTCCCTAATGTTATCATCTTACTAAATCATAGCACAATATTCACACTAGGAAATTAACATTGGTACAATACTGTTAACTAAACTGAAGATCAAACTGGGATTTCAGTCGTTTTTTTCCATTTATCTCCTTTTTCTGTGCTAGGATTCAATCCAATGTCCCACCTTGCATTTTGCTGTTAATTCTCTTTAGTCTCCTTACAGATGATATTCTACTATGTCAACATTTGGCTGAGTGCAATAGTTACTTCTAGTACTCTCCTACCTGCCTGTATTATAATTTCCATTTAGGGGATCTTCCTGGCCCCTATCAGCATTGGAGTCTATTGCCCCTGTCTAACTAAGCCCTATAAGGACTGTGAGCAGCCCACTGTCCAACAATTTTCTCACCCCAGCCCTCTCAGAGTAACCCTCTCCCTGAATATTATAACTCTCCTAACTTCAGATTCATGAGCAAACTCCCTCCTGTCACAAAACACCAATGATCTATCATGAGGCCAAAATGTTAAAATGCCATAAAAGCACAGGAGAGTCTGAGACATTTGACACCAGAAGCAGAACTGCCGGTCAGCACACCTCCTTTCTTTCCTCTGCTTTTTCTCCTCCCTTCCAGTTTGGAAAATAGCTCATGGAATTGCACAGAAAGGGCATCAATAGATTAAAAACTGTTTCCTTCTAATAAAATGTTAAATGATGTTGAAAATTAATCACCAGGGCCGTTGTGCTACCTTCCTCAGAGGGAGATGGCTCGGGAAATTTAATAAATTATTATCACAATGATGTTCCTATTATAGAATTTTCATTTCATTCCCAAGGCTTGCATTCAACATCAGAGTTGTCTGATGATGGTTAATAAAACCAACGGACTCTCCTGCCTCAATGGTTAGAGGGCTGTGCTTAGACTGGTCCATCAAAGGGTATTCTTTGGGCTTCATACTTAATTATTTCAGCTCTTCTCTAACCTCCTTCTTTATAATTTTGTTTCTTTAAGACAACTAAAGACAGTATTTAATCGTGAGAGTGCCCTCCTGCCAGAAATATGCACTGTAATGATATGCCTAGCTTAAAAGCAAATCTAATCTACTTGCTTATTAAATTTAAATGTGTTTAAGGCTGATATGGTTTGAAGATGATATGTAAAATAACATCCTCCATGGTTATAAATGTCAACTCTAAAAATTATATGCAATATAACATACAAAATAAATGCTACTTCATCTTTACATTCCACTGTGATCAATTCATTAAACGATGTATTACAAGCCATGAGGATGATTGTACAACGTGAGATGCTATTTGTCACAGCCTATTCTAAAGCACCCAGGAAATGCTATACAGACTTTTTTGTCAGCAACAGATTATAGTTTTTATTAGAAAGAAGGCAAAGAGCGGCTTTCTGATGTACTGTGACTGGAATTACTTCTCCAATCAATTATTAAAGACTGAGGATATCCATTCTTATGACAAAGTTCCATATTAAAAAATGGGAGGAGTGGAGTGTGGTTTCCTTAGGAAGAGAGCACAGACTCTAAACAGTAAGTATGATGGTAAAGAATGAAGACATTTTCCTCTGGGTTACGAATCACAGTTACACAGTATTCTAATCATATCACATTCATACCTTACAAATTCCCAGACTGGATTGATCATCAGGATCCTACCTGAGTGAGAGGAAGGGGGCATGCAATATATGTTCCTGGGCCCCTTTCTCCAGATTCTACTTGAGAAGATTGGAGAAAAGCATGGGAATTTCTTTTTAATTTTTATTTATTCAAAAAAGCTTTCCCCCCCACATGACTCTCTGAATGGTTAGCATCCCCTGAAGCATAATCAAACCTTTTTTAGCATGTGAATGTGTGTAGACAAGTCTGTTTTAACTCTTAAAGCAAATTAGTGATAGAATGAGTATGAGAAACTCTATATGCTCAGTGAACAACTTGCTCCACCCAGTTAGAACCACAGGGGCCAGAGAACACTGTGCCCATTCTATGGGGTGTTCGGGTACTTCATCTGGTGTGACTTCTAGGCAGTAGTACCGCTCCATATGCTCAACATTCTCAGTTTTCCATTCTAACTGAAATCACTTCCTATCTCCCCTTTAGTTCATCATCTAGAGATCTGAGTATCATTCAGAAAAAAAAAAAACAAACGTATCTGCCTGAGAGGTCAAAATCTCTTGGGAATGTATTGAAGAGTGAGAAGCAACAATGCCTAAGTATATACCACAAAATGAGAGAACTTGACTTTGGCTGCAAGAACTTTTAAATTAAAAAGTATATATATATTAAATTTATTTAAAGTTAATTGTGCTAAGCACATTACTTCATCAATGGTTTTCTGTTCCTTAGTGCCCTTCCAAGAAATCCTGGGATTTTTGTCATTACTCAACAGAGAACTCTGCATTTGAGATAGTAATTAATATCCTGACCAATGGTCTTCTATTTCATTGAGGATATTGATACTTTTTTTCCTTTCTTTTTGTGTTGAGGCCATTCCAGATGTACAGGTGATCAGCGTATAGACTGGCTAGAACAGATTCTTCCAGAAAGCTGGAGAAAAGAAATGAAATTTTATTCACCAGATATATTGGGGAAGTTATGCAGGAGATTGCCTGTAGGTATCTGAGAATTGTGGGAACTGCTGACCTAGACCTCCTCAGTGATTCACAACCTGTATAGTGTCATTCTTCTAATGAAAGGCTAATTGATATAAATATGCCTCACAGAGTGGCTTATGCCCTAGGGTGTGTGTGTGTGTGTGTGTGTAGATGTTTTGGAGTTAGAACAATACATTCTCAGATGTGGGGTAATTAACTGAATCAATGTGAATCTTCATAGCAGGGTCCTTATGGTGATATCTCCCCAGGCTTCATCAACTAGAAATCACTCAACCTTCCCATCTCATGCCCTAAAGTTTTGACCTGCCTCTGGCCAACCCTTCATTAGGTGGTTTAACCCATTTCCCAGGCTGCAGTTATGGCTTTCGCAGTATCAGAGAACTTCCTCCAACCCCTAACTGCCTGGTGATCTCTACCCTCTGTTTCCAACATTTCTCTGAAGGCTCATCAA
>VMDR010020879.1:0-17247 GCA_007922815.1 Macrotus californicus | reverse complement strand
AATTAACCACACTTGCCACATGTGTTTGGAGATACTCAGTCAAGCTCGTCAATGAAGCTTTCTAATTTTAGATTCATTATGAGTATGTTCAGATTTATGTATTTATTTGTTCATTTATTTTTGATTTTTAAGATATGGAATAAAACAGGAGTTTAAGTTTTGAATGTCAGTGAATAAAAGTATCATAATGAACACCTGACATAGAGTCATGATAATCATCTCTCAATATACAGTATATGTATATCAATTATCACATATAACTTACACTTGTACACTGTTCTGTGTATATTATATCTCCATAAATCTGGAAAAAATCATTTAAATTTTACGCTAAGGTGGAGTGGATACAGTCAAAGGATTTTATGTGGGAAGTCACATGAGCTGTGTTTCGTTTTTGAAGTGTTTATGTATCACTGTGGCTGCTGTGGAGAAGAGATGGAGTCGACAGACCAGGTGAAGTATTGAAATAGCCCCAGCAGGAGGTGGTGGTGACTTGAAGCAGGGTGGTCACAATGGAGGAGAGCAGGAAGAGCTCTGGAATTTGTTGTGATGCTTGGGCGTGCTATGCTAAGGGGAAAGAATCCACACATGCCCCTCCCACATTAAGGGGTGGAGGAGTGGAGTGGTTGGATGAGACCTAGAGACAGTCTTCAGGGAAGGATGAGTCAATAGTTCTATTTCCATCCTGCTAAATTTCAGATACTAGCTGGAAATGCTAGTAGAAAGGTCAGGAAGACAGTTGAATAGGGGAGTGTGCAGGTTGGAAAAGAGACTTGGTTGGAGAGTAAATATGAGAATCATTACCATTAGGATGAGAGTGTAGATAAAGCTCAGGGAAGAAAGACCAGAAAAGTTCTAAGGTGCTAACATTTATAGATTGGGTATGACAGAGGGATCAGCCAATGAGCCTGAGAAGGAGAGCTAATTGAGAGAGCAGAGGAGCAAGAAGAGTGTGGTATACAGGAGCAAAAAGACACTAGTGCCAACAGGGATGTTGAGAGGTCAACATGAGGAGGAGGAAGATGCTATCTCGGTATTTAACTCCAGGCTGCTCATTGGTAACCTTGACAACAGTGATTTCAATAAAGTAATAACATTTATGCTCACTTGGGGTGAATTGAAGAGTCCAGAGCAAGTGAGAAAAAGTAGAGGGCTAGTGTAGGTGATTTTTCTGAGATGTTTTTGCTAATAAGGGGAGTCAATAAACAGGGTGGTAGCTGGAGAGTAGGAGGAAGGTCAAAAGTATTTTGGCTGGTTTTAAGATGAGACTCTAGAGCGTTTGTGTGTTGTTGGATGGCCCAGTAGAGGAGGAGATACTGAAGCTATAGCACAGAAAAAGGATGAAGAAGAGATTAAAACCTTCAGGAGGTGAGAGGAGATGAAACTGAGAACAAAAGAGGAGGAACTGACTCTTCATGTGAGCCAGGACACTTCTTCACTTGTGAGGGGCTATTATGAGACACTCATGAATGTCTTTTTCTGATCCAAGAGCTATATAATTATTCTAGTTATAAGTGTAAGCTAGAAAAATCTTTGAAAGGAGATTTAACTTAGTCTCCTGCTCTCCCTTCTCAAAATTATTCAAAAACCTTTTTTTAAAAAGGTTTTATTTATTTATTTTTAGAGAGAGGGGAAGGGAGAGAGAAAGAGAGGGAGAGAAACATCAATGTATGGTTGCCTCTCATGTGACCCACAGTGGGGACCTGCCTTGAAACCCATGTGCCCTGACTGGGAATCGAACCAGCGACCTTTGGTTTGCAGCCCTTGCTCATTCCACTGAGCTATACCAGCCAGGGCTCAAAGACCTTTTAAAGTAAGATGAGGAAGAGAGATTGGAGTAGAAGGACGCAGGGCATGTTGGAATGTTTCACCTTATGCATCCCTTGAGAAAGTCTGGGATCAGGAGGGAGAGAGGACTTGAACTATACTTGCTTCATTATAGCTCAGGAGTAAGCTAGTAAAGTCACCTGTGCTGTTCTGGGGGCAACAGAGAAGTGTAGGTGTGGCATAACTAGATTTGAAAGGGCCAGTGTTAGTTTTCTTTTTTCTTTTCTTTTCTTTTTTCTCTTCTCTTCTCTTCTCTTCTCTTCTCTTCTCTTCTCTTCTCTTCTCTTCTCTTCTCTTCTCTTCTCTTCTCCTTTCCTTTCCTTTCTTTTCATTTTTGGGTGTAATGGAAATTTTATTTATTTTTTATTGTTGTTCATTACAGTTGTCCTCATTATACCCCCATTACTCTGCTCCACCCTACCCACCCCTGTTGTCTCTGTCAATAGATCTTTTATAACATGTTCCTTGACTTGACCTTTCCCCCACTTTCCCCCATTATTCCCTTCCCCCTTTCCCTCTGGTCACTGTCAGTTTATTCTTTATTTCCATCTCTGGTTCTATTTTGTTTGCTTGTTTGTTTTGTTGATTAGGTTACTCTTATAGGTGAGATCATAAGGTACTTTATTTGTCTTTCACCATCTGGCTTACTTCACTTAGCATAATGATTGATAAACTACAATTTGATTCATGCTGTCAGGAAGGGTAGGAGTTCTGTCTTTCTTTTTGCTGTATAGTATTCTATCTTGTAAATGTACCATAGTGTTTTGATCCACTAACGTACTGATGAGCACTTATGTGGTTCCCAGCATTTGGCTACTGTAAATGGTGCTGCTATAAACATTGGTGTACATAGGTTCTTTTGGTTGGGTGTTTCAGTGTTCTTAGGGTATAATCCCAGCAGTGGAATTGCCATGTCAAAAGGCAGTTCCATTTTTAGTTTTCTGAGGAAATTCCATACTGTTTTCCACAGTGGCTGTACCAGCCTGCATTTTTACCAACAGTGTACTAAGGTTTCCTTTTATCCATAACCTCACCAGCACCTGTTGTTTGTTGATTTGTTTATGATGGCCATTCTGACTGGTGTAAAGTGGTATCTCACTGTGGTTTTAATTTGTATCTCTCTGTTAGCTAATGATGCTGAGCATCCTTTCATATGTCTCTGGGCCCTCTGTAAGTCCTCCATAAAGAAGTGTCTGTTCGGGTCCTTTGCCCATTTTTAAATTGGGTGGCTTGTCTTCCTGGAGTGGAGTCGGGTGTGTTCTTCATATATTTCAGAGATCAAACCCTTGTCTGAGGTATCATTGGCAAATATATTTTCCATATGGTTGGTTCCATTTTCATTTTGCTGATATTTACTTTAGCATTGTAGAATTTTTTTACTTTGATGAAGTCCCATTTGTTTATTCTTTCCTTTATGTCCCTTGCTCTAAAGGACATATCGGTGAAAATGTTGCTGCATGGAATAGCTGGGATTTTCCTGCATATGTTCTCCTCTAGGACTTTGATGGTGTCGTGATTTATATTTAAGTCTTTTGTGCATCTTCAGTTTATTTTGTGTACGGTTAAGTTGGTGGTCAAGTTTCATTTTTTTGCATGTAGCCGTCCAGATCTCCCAACACCATTTGTTGAAGAGGCTATTTTTTACTGTATTTTATGCTTCTGCTCCCTTGCTCAAATATTAATTGACCATAGAGATTTTTTGTGCTGTCTATTCTGTTCCATTGGTCTATGTGTCTGTTATTATGCCAGTACCAGACTGTTTTGATTACAGTGGCCTTGTAATATAGTTTGATATCAGATATTGTGATTCTTCCTACTTTGTTCTTCTTTCTCAAAATTGCTGAGGTTACTTGGGGTCATTTATAGTTCCATAAAAATTTTTGAAATATTTTTTCTACATCTGTGAAATACGTCATTGGTACTTTAATAGGGATTGTGTTGAATCTATAAATTGCTTTGAATAGTATGGGCATTTTGATGATGATAATTCTTCCTAACCATGAATACAGTATATGCTTTGATGTGTGTCTTCTTTGATTTCTTTCTTCAGTGTTGTCTAGTTTTCTGAGTACAGGTCTTTTACCTCCTTGGTTAGGTTTATTCCTAGGTACTTTATTTTTCTTGTTGCTATATCAAATGGGATTTTTTTCCTGATTTCTGTTTCTGATATTTTGTTATTGGTGTACAAAAATACCTTTGATTATTAAATATTGACTTTGTGTCCTGCTGTTTTGCCAGATTTACTTGTAAGGTCGAGCAGTTTTTTGGTGGAGTCTATAGGATTTTCTATATACACTATCATGTCATCTGCAAACAATCACAGTTTTACTTCTTCCTTTCCAATTTGGATGCCTTTTATTTTTTTTTCTTGTCTGATCCCTGTGGCTAGGACTTGCAACAGTATGTTGAATAGAAGTGGTGAAAGTGGACATCCTTGTCTTGTTCCTGATCTTAGCGGGAAAGCTTATAGTTTTTGCCCATTGAGTATAGGGAACTTATCCAAGTGGAAGGCCAAATGTAGCCCAGCTCTGTCTGAAAACAGGCAGGTGTGTGTTCGGCACACAGGAAGCCAGACCCATGGATCAGTTCTCCCGTGGGGAATCAGGCCTGCATGTATCTAAGCCGCTTTGAGACTTGCTCTTGCTAAAACCTCCCTCACCTGGGATCGAGACAGCAAAGGTTTACTGTGATCTGCACTAAACCTCCCAAGTATGGGTGTGACCAGTTCAGCCACTTTTCCCCTTTACATTTGCAAATGTCCTTTCTCTTTGAAGTATTTAGCAACATTCTTTCCTTTGTTATCTATAAAAGGTAACCACCTAAAGTGAACCAGTGCATAGTAAATGAGGCCATCCTTGATGTAATGTACCTAGAATATCAATAAAAGCCTGTCTAGGCAGGGGTCGGGGCCCTCTCTCTCTCACTTAGAGAGTGGCCATGCCATCCCTTTTTCTCCACCGGATTTCTGTAGTTCGTGTGAATTTGTTCATCGTTCGTCACAGCCACAACATAAATATCCACAACACGTGGACCCTGTGGGATGGAGTCTGCATGAATGGAGTATGATGTTGCCTGTATGTTTCTCATATATGGCCATTATTATGTTGAGGGATGCTCCCTCTATTCTCATTTTGCTGAGTGTTTTTATCTTAAATGGGTGCTGTACCTTATCAAATGCTTTTTCCACATCTATTGATATGATCATGTGGTTTTTGTCTTTCCTTTTGTTTATGTGATGTATTACATTTATTGATTTGCAAATATTGTACCATCCTTGCATCCCTGAGATGACTCCTACTGGGTCATGGTATGTGATCTTTTTAATGTATTGCTGGATGTGGTTTGCGAATATTTTGTTGGGGATTTTAGCATCTATGTTCATCAGTGATATTGGTTTGTAGTTTTCTTTCTTTGTTGTGCCTTTATCTGGTTTTGGGATCAGGATGATGCTGGCTTCAGAAAATGAGTTTGAGAGTCTTCCTTTGTCTTGCATTTTTTGGAATAGCTTGAGAAGGATAGGGGTTAGCTCTTCCTTAAATATTTTGTTAAATTCTCCTGTGAAACCATCCAATTCAGTGCTTTTGTGTGCTAGGAGTTTTTTGATTACTGCTTGAATTTCACTAGCTGTTATAAGTCTGTTCAGGCTTTCTGTTTCTTCTTGATTCAGTTTTGGAAGATTATGTTTCTAGAAATTTGTCCATTCACCCACATTTTCAAATTTCTTGGCATATAGTCAGTTGTTCATAGTGATTTCTTACAATCCTTTGTATTTCTGTGGTATCAGTTGTAATTTCTCCTCTTTCATTTCTGATTTTATTTATTTGGGTCCTCTCTCTTTTTTTCTTGATGAGTCTAGTTAAAGGCTTTTTGATTTGTGTATCTTTTCAAGGAACCAGCTCCTGGTTTTATTGATCCTTAGAATTGTGCTTTTAGTCTCTATGTCATTTAATTCTGCTCTGATCTTGGTTATTTCCTTCCTTCTACTCACTGTAGGCTTTGTTTATTGTTGTTCCTCTATTTTGTGTCAATGTAGGGTTAGGTTGTTTATTTGAACTGTTTCTGACTTTTTTTGGTATGCCTGTATTGCTATCAACTTCCCTTTAGGACTGCCTCCACTGTGTTCCACAGGTTTTGGACTGTTATGAGTTCATTTTTATTGTTTCCAGAAACTTTTTGATTTTTCCCTTGGTGTTGTTATTGATCCATTCATTGTTTAATAGCATGCTACTCAGTTTCCATGAGTTTGGATGTTTTTGAGGTTTTTTTTCCTTGAGGTTAGTTTCTAGTTTCAAGCCCTTGTGGTCAGAGAAAATGCATGGTATGATTTCAATTTTCTTGAATTTGTTGAGGCTTTTTTTGCATCCTATCATGTGTCCTATCTTTGAAAATGTTTTATGTGAATTTGAAAAGAATGTGTATTTTGGTTCTTTGGAATGAAATGTTCTATATATATCAGTTAAGTTCATTTGATCTAATTCATCATTCAGTTCCACAATATCCTTATTGATGCTGCTGATATTTTGTTTGGAAGATCATTGTTGACAGTAGGGTGTTAAAATCCCCTAGTTTGAATGTGTTGTTGTCTATATCTTTCTTGAAGTCCTCCAGGGTTTTTCCTTATATATTTGGGTGCTCCTATGTTTTGTGCATATATGTTTACAATATTTATGTCTTCTTGATGGATTCTTCCCTTGAGTATTTTGAAGTGTTCTTCTGTGTCTATTTTTATAGTGTTTGTTTTGAAGTCTATTTTGTCTGAAATAAGTATGGCTATTGTAGTTTTTTTTTTATCCTGTCCATTTGCTTGGAATATTTTTTCCAAGCCCTTCACTTTCAGTCTATGTAGGTATTTTTTTCTGAGGTGGGTCTCTTGTAGGCAGTATATGTGCAGGTCATGTTTTCTTATCCATTCAGCTACTGTGTATCTTTTGATTGGAACATTTAATCCATTTACATTTAAGGTTATAATTGATAGGTACTTATTTATTGCCATTTTACCCCCTTTGTACCTGTGTTCCCCTCTCTCTCACTCTTTTTCTTCATCTTCTTAAAGCAGTCCCTTTAGCATCTCTTACAGAGCTGGTTACTTCCCTTTTTCAATATATCCCCTAGGTTCTCAAAGCTCGTGATAGCATCTCATGTTTTTCAGTGGTTTCCTAAGTGGAACATGGAAGTTGAGCAGAAATACTGAAACACTATCTTGGGTCTGTACAGAATCTAATGGCTGAGATAAGAGAATACATGTAGAACAATGTAGCTAGGACAGTGCCCACTGGGGACTGACTGGAGATATGGCTACATGTCAGCAGTCTCTATCCCCAGGGAGCTTCATGGGCGATACACTGGTACTGCAGGCAAGGCAAGCCATCACTGAAGGGAACATCATACACAGGCCATGTCATGGACTTAGTGAGATGAGTACTATTGAAAGAAGGAGACCACCTCAGAGATTGACACCAATAAGAGGGCACCTTCCTCCTTTTACTCCTGTGACTTGTAGAACCCAAAGTTCTGCATCAAGCCCTAAAATAATGAGAAACCATAAAAAGGGGGAAATCCTGAAAAGGAAAATATACTGAGATGACTAAATTTTTACTTCGTGATGAGACATTGAATGTATCCTGAGTTTGTAGAAAAACAAATACAGTCTGTAAAAGATAGAATGGGAATAAGGAGTCAAAATTAAATTGAGTCATAGAAAGTAAAAGTTTCATTTTTGCACACCGGTGCTAGATATCCTTCTTTATTCCCCACCCCAGCTACCCTGTCCATCCTTTCCACCCCACTTCTGCCCAGGGAGGCTGATTTTTAGGGACCTGATTGATGATTTTCAGTTGTACTTGGCCAATGGGAAACTCTGGAGCATGAGAGGAATTAGAGGGAAGAGAGTAAGGTCGGAGTGTTTATTCTCAGTTGCCGTCATCTTTGTGTGTTGACCAAGGGTCACAGCTCCTCTCTCAAAGTGACCTTCTCTACATGATCATCTCCGTCTGGATTCTTGTACCACTTCCTTCTCCCCTCCCTTCAAACTTAGGTCTGGTAACAGATTTGAAATACCGGATGCCTTATTCTATATTAGTAGATTGGTCACTGACTGAGATGTTTTAAAATCCCCCACTATGACTGTGGGTTTGCCTATTTCCATTTTAGTTCTGTCAATTATTATCTTATATATTTTGAGGCTATGTTGTTAGATGTAAAATTTTAGGATTACTATATCTTCCTGGTGAAACATTTTTTATTATGAAATGTTTCTCTGTTTCTAATAATGCTTCTTGTCCCCAAATCTGATATTAATACAGCTACCTCAGCTTTCTTTTGGTTTATGTTTGCATGACATATTTTCCATCCTTTTACTTTTAACTGTTCTATATCATACAAAGTTTGTGTTTTGTAAGCAATGTAGTCTTTTTTTCCAGTCTGATACTCTGTCATTTACTTGAAATATTTTTATATTTCCACTTATTGCACTAGCCAAATTTTAGGTTTATAACTATCCTTTTCCTCTCTCCTCTACTTGTTCTGCTTGTTCCATCCTTTTTGTCCCTCCCCTTCTTGCCTTCTTTTTTATTCAGTATTTTTAAATTATTTCTCTCTTTCCTCTTTACTAGAAAGTCTCTTATATACTATTTTACTTATTTTGATCGTTACCCTGGAGACTGTAATATGCATCACTGATTTATTAATGTCTAATATAGATGAACACCTTTATCATTTCCCATACAATATAGGGATGTTACTCTTTGATTATATTTACTCCTCCTGCATGTATTTTATTGCATGCATTTCAATTGTACTCCTATTTAAATCCCACAAATCATTATTATTGTTTTACAGAGTCAAGAGTCATCTATAGTTAATTATATTTTCTCTTTCTGTTGTTGTTCTTTATTTTTTTCTTCTCTCTGCTTCTATCTGGAATTATTTTCCTCTGTCAAAAGAAAACATTTCAGTGTTTCTTTAAGTGTTCAGTCTGCTGGTGATCAATTCTCTGTTTTTGTTTGGCAGAAAGTAATGTTATTTTGCTTTTATTTTTGAAAGATAGTTTTGCTGGCTGCAGAATTCTATGTCTGCATTTGATTTTCCTTCAGACTTTGAGGTTAGAATTCCATTGTCATCTGTCTCTCATCATTTCTATTAAGAAGTCACTATAGTCTTATTGTTGTTGTAGCCCTTAATGTAATGAATCTTTATTTCTCCCTCTGGCTTCTTCATATGTTTTCTATTTGTATTTTATTTACTATTGTTTTACTTTGATGTGTGTAGGTGTAGGCTTATTGGTATTTATCCTGTTCAAATTAACCCCTTCCCCTCGAGTCCATCCTTATTGTTCCACTTTAGAGATTGGAAAATAGAGCCAGAGTAAGGATAAAGGATGGTTGATGGCAACTTAGGCTTCTGGATCATTTGGATCAGTATTTACCAACTGGCAACATCATACCTTTCTCCATATTGTCTAGTGAGCTTTAATCTCATTATCTTCCCTGTTACTCCAGAAGTCTTTAGTAGATAATGTAAACAGTTTATCCGGTATACAGTCGTTTGGGTTAAAAAATATTTTTCTAGACCATCATTGTGCTCAGGATGGTGTGATGATATCAGATATGGTATCCCTAGCCTTTTGTAGAGATGGTCTAGAATAATAGTTGAGATCTGGCTTCTAGATCAGATCACCTGGGTTTACAACCCAGTTCTACCACCACCTTTCCCCCAGTAACTTTGTGACCCTGGGGAGGTAAAATCTCTATCCCTCAGATTCTTTCCTGTAAATAGAGAGCTATAACGGTGCCAGCTCACAGTGGCAGTACTTGATAGTGTTTTTTTTCCCCTTGAAGTAGAAAATCAGTTAATACCAAAATGGTCATTTATTATGTGCAACACCCTGCCCTTCCTTCAGGGTACTCACTGTCACTGGAGCTGGTGAATAAGTATAATGACAGACAATGCAAGGAGTCTAAAGTGGTAAAGGTCAAAACTGGAGCATCCCTAGGTTCTCTGGGACCTCAGTCCAAAGGCATGGTCTGTATCCTCCAGAACAAATATGCATGCAGCATATGTGGAAAACCAGGCCCCTAATCCATATGGTCAGGCAGGTTGATGACACACTTCCAAGGAAAGAGAATTCTGTTGTCCAGATGACATCATGGAACCAGAAGTGGGAGCTACTCATTGTTTTAACACTAATAGAGTCTCATTTCTACATTCATCAGACACAACTCTCATTTTCCCCTCTAGCAATTAATAGGGGAGACATCTAGAGCTATTTCCAGGAACATGAAGAGCCACTCAAAGTGACCAAATTGTTCCAAGTTGTATTTGGAAATAGAAATAGAAATAATGCTTTATTCCAAGGGAGCTGCCTCTTATGAAACACCCAGGAAACAGATGTTATCCTCAGTCTAACCCTTTTGCTGATTTTTTAAACAATGTTTTTCCTTCGATGTCTGATGGTATTGTGAAAGGCGCAAAGTTTGAAGACAGACATGCCCAGATCTGGATTTTGGTTCCTTTTTGTGCTGTTGTGGACAGATCCCCCAGCCCTCTCTAGCCCACTCTTGAGATCTTCCATCTGTGCCTCCCAGAACTATTGGAAGGAATTCATCAGGGCTGTGCAGAGAAGAGGTGCTCACTGTCCCTCAGACTCTGGGCAGAATAGCTCTTTCTCAATCCCACCTAATGGAAAAGCCTCACAAGGGTCCAGATTCTGATTTCCCAGGGCTTTGCATCTTCTTAACCACTGTGCCTGGAGGCCCTGACCTCCTGGGGTTGGGGCCTTTCCATGCATCACCCTGAAACAAAGTTGAGACAGTTCTTGAGAACCCAGTCACACACACGCTATAGAAATGGGACTGGGAGGACTCACAGAGAACACTGCACAAAGCAGTAAAACTTAACCCAAGCTGCAAGCCCTTTAAACAGAGAAATGTACATATGTATTTTTTCTTTTGTATAATTTTATATATTCTGAAAAAATATGATTGAATAAAATTATTTAAGCAGAGGCTTGTAATAAGTCCATCCTGGAACTGTTATCAATTTCCTTTCTGATGGAGAAAGTTGATTCTCAGGAAGGGTGAGTGGGGCTGAGCCCAACATATGCTCTTGGTGTTGAGAATTTAGCTCAGGTCTCTAGGTTTCTTGCTCAGACACCTTCCTGCCTAGTCTGAGATGACTGACTACAAACCTACCAGCCATCTCCTGCCTTTGAAATGGAAAGCGGTTTCTGTACACCTGACTCTAAGTCCATTGGGTAAAATGATAGCTGAGACAATTATATGGCAAATTCGGCTAATATCCACCATCCTCCCCACTAGAAAATAGGTTCATAGCACTTGCTTCTTTACCACACCTTCTCTGTGGAGGAAAGCAAAGCAAGTGCACCCTGAAAACTCCTGCCGCAGATCTCATGCTGCAGGTAAATGGCTTCAGGCCCCGTAGAATGTACAAGGCATCAGAAGAATTGCTGTTGGAGTTATGTCACCCAGCATTACCGCTCTCAGTATTCTGCATTGCTGATGACCTGTACTGTGTTCGGGCCTAGTTGATTAAAGTAGATTTCCCTCTATGAGAACTGTGTGGAGGATGGGAGAAGGTACCTTGTGGGGTAGCTCCATCCTGCAGAGCCCTCCTGGGCACTGCAGATGAGAATAAATCTACCAAGACATGATCTGCTTGGGGAGAAAAGGCTGACCAATCTCTCAGAGGAGAAGGGCCTCAAGCCTCTTTCTCAATGGACTTTTACTGGGTTTAGTTTGCCTAGGAATACAGGCCGTATACATAAAGCTCATCAATCGTTGTCAGGCAGTAATAATCAAGGAATAGATAACATTCAAAGAACCATAAGGGCTTATTCTGAATCAGGGTCAGATAGAGTGACGATAAAGGGCCATAAAACTTTGGTAAACAAACTCATTTCATGCTTGGATCCTTAACATTTAAATTGAGGGCATTTTTATCAAAGCAGGTTTCACAGGACTTTATGCATTCTTTTCTGAGGCCTGATCACCCCCAGGAACCTCCCTTTCCAGCACAGGGCCACACCTGCCTCCAGCATTGTTTCAGGCTTAAGTCAGGTGGGGGAAGTAAGGCAGCCAAGAGATTAGGAGACTTCTTACAGATAGAATGAGGACTCAGGCTATAACAAAGCTGAGGGGCAAAGGTCCATCACACCTTTTCTATAGTCCCCTAAGTCATTTTCTAATGGTTTCTTTGTGACTGTGCCTGTCTTAGGTTGTTCCTTTCTTGAGGAATATTACCCGTCATTGGTTAACCAGACATCTGCCCTGGCCAAGCAGGGGATTATGACAGAGGGGATAAGTTTTTGTCTCCTTATCAGCTTATGGTCCCAAGGTCGTTTTACTCAGACTTAGCCATGGGGGATTACAGCTTCTGAAACCAGGCAAGGCAGTTCCCAACAGTACCCCTGTCTGGCTCAGGGCCTGCTTGTGCAGAACTTGGTGTGGTACCTGAATGTGTGCTGGAGTCTTGCTCTTTGCCTTGTGCTGACACCAGGAGCAAAGATGAATGAGACAGAGGCCTGACTTTGGCTTTCCTGAGGGAGAAGAGGAAAGGCCAGTGAGGAACTTGGTTCCCATGAGGCCTGGGAGTGGGGTGGGGGTTGGGCATGGATAGCCAGCTGCAAGCCCCCTGCACTGCTGTGACTGCAGACCTTGTGGGGGCCATGGCAGGAGAAGGTGTCAGGGAGGATATGGAGTAACTGGGTCTAGGGTCTTTGTCACCAAAATTTAGTTGTCTGTGTCTGGAGAGAATGCTATTGGTTCCAAGGCTGAACCAGTCCTGGTGCAAGGTGTCTGTGAACTCCCTTTTTCTGATCAATGAGAGCCAGGCCAGACGGCTGCAGGTGCGCCACTAGGAACTAAAGCTGCCCAGCCTGAAAAGGTGAAAGCACAAGAATAGTCACACCAGGCACAGCTGAATGTGGGCCAGGGGGAACCAAGAGGACAGAAGTATAGGTGTGCCCTTCTTCCGAGGTAGCTGGGAAGTCAATGAGGACTGAGGTCAGGGAGTATCAGTGTGAAGCATTCCTACCATGTGCCAGACACTGTACTGGGTCAAAGAGTGAACACTGGTGTGTGGCAGGTACAGTTCTGATCACCTCAGTGTGTCACCTCACTCAATGAAAGGCAGATCTTACTGAAATCATCATCTTGCTGTTATAGATGAAAAATCTGAGGCCTGTGTGGGTGATGTGACCTGCCTTAGGTGCCACTGTATGAGTGAAGATGTGCAGACTCAGACACAGGCAGCTGAGTTCCAAGGCAGAGCTTCTGAATACACACAATGCAGCTTCCCTTCTTGGGCTGACATCCCTGTGGGACAGCCTTGACTGCTGCTATGTCACTGTGCACCCTACTCTCAGACACATCCTGTAAGAACAGAGCTAGAACTCAGAGCCAGTACTTTCTGGATGAAAAGTCCTAGAATGAGGATTTGAGGTCCTTCAGGCGTCGAGAATGACCTGGACCCCCCCAGGTCTCAGCCCCAGAAACTTAGGACAGTGTTCAGCTTTCTCTGTTTTTCTAGAGAGATATTTCTCCAATCCAACACCACTCACTTCTTCCTGCCTGTCTAGACTTTCTGATTGTGGGCTCTGCTTCCTCCCTTGAGTCCCCCAGCCCCCAACTTTAATTAGAGCTCATGACTGACTCACTATCTCATTCCCTCCGCAGCCTCCTTTGGCACTCTGGCACTGACTGCTTTTGCCTATTGGTTCCCTACAAGACAAAATGGCCCAAGACAAGGCCCATGGCTGAGAACTCAGGTGATTGATGAGATTACCTCCATGGACAGTGAAGGATAAGTTCACCCAGGAGCCATAGGAGCCACCTAGAAGCTAATGTCTGATGCTGGAGAAAACTCTTCCCAACTGCTCAAAAGCAGCCAAAGCTCAGAGCAGGATGTGATGAGAACACTAAATTCCACTGGAAATGACAGAAGGATGCAGATAAGTGGTAGATAATTGTCCCAGCTGGGACCTAAGGCAGAAGTCTGATGCAAATTTAGCCTCAGTGGTTAGCATAAAATAAAATGGGACAAAATCTTAAAAGCAAGGGGAAAATACATAAAGCTTCCTTCAGCTCCATGACTCACTGTACATTCTCAACAAGGTTGGGTTTAGTTTTTTTTTTGAGCAGAGGTTACTCATGGGTTGAACACAGGCAATGGTTCACCTGTGAAAAACTCACTAAAAAATTTCCTGGGAAAGTCTCACTCCAAAGCCCACTTGCTAGGAGGTGGGTTGGCAGGCATTTGGTAGCGACTGAGATGGGTGGGGCTGTGGGCACTTTTAGAAGCGGGGGTCCCTTCTGTGGCATTAATAAAGATTTGAACAATGCAGAAATGTTGGGCAGAGTAGACATTGATTCTCCCACAGGCTTAGAGCCCAAACACAGCTATTCTTGTCATTTTGGCATGTTTCATTACAGTCTTTTCGTCTACGTATTTTTCGAGATCATTCTGTGCAAATTTTTTATGTTGTTTTCTCCTCAAATGAACTCTCCATGTTATCGCTTTGTAAAAATTATTGTTATTAAGTTGCACTGTATCTCAGTAAGTGTGTGTGTCCTGATTTGGTATGTTCCTCATTGGACATTTGGGTTATTTCTAATTTTTCATCATTGTAAGTATATTTGTGCATAGGGCTATTTTCCATCTTTGATGTTATTTTCTTAGAAAAAAACCCTCAGCAGTACAGTTTGCATGTCAAAAAGCACACCAATGTTAAAGAATTTTGTTAAAAATTACCAACTGACTTTCTCAAGTAGGTCCCCACTACAGATCCCACTTTATAGCAGTGGCTTTGGCTTCTTTCTCTTTGCTACATTCTGATCCTGTTCGTTCATTCGTTCATTCATTCATTCAATAGTCATTGAACCCCCGCTGTGTACCAGAATTACTGTGTGTATAGTGGAAACAAAATGAATGTGATATATCCTGACTGCTTAGAGAGCTCACAATCCAGGAGAGAAGGTGGATAATGAACCAGCGTAGTTTGTGTGGTTGAAGGTGGAGTCAGGTACCATGTTCTTCTGTCTGTTACTGCCCAGAGTTTGTCACAGCTAAGCAGCCCTTGTAGAAACCTCTGCAGCTCTGCTCTCACCAGGCCCAGATTCCCACTCCCTGGTCCCAGCATCCACAGGAGGTCCTTCCATGCCTCTCCTTTCCCTAGAATCCCTCTTTTTCCCAGTGCCCCCTTGGACTCTCATATTCATGCCACAGAACTCTCAGTTCTTCTGAGTCCATAAGTGTGTCTTCAGCTTCCTGCTCAAGCCATTCCACTTTATGCACACTGACTGTGGACTCAAGTTGTCTAACCCACTCCATATTATGGTGCTTCTAGCTTTCTCTGCAGCACAGGGACTTCCAGAGCCTCTGAGCTGTTTTCTCTATGCACTTCAGTCCATTCAGAGTTTTTGAGCACCCAGACTGGAGTGGAGAGAGGATATTTGGGTAGAGGCAGCAGCAGAATGGCAGAGATATATGGACTCCCTTTAGAGCATTTCTGCCATCACCGTGCCACTTGGACAGTAGACTTGGGGAAAAGATGTGGGCAGTGGCCTTTTAGAGAATTAAATAAATGCAGATATTTCAGGGACCAGAGATTGTTTCCTTGCAGCTTTGTTAGGTGGAAGCCGTTGGCCTGAAGTTTTAAATTTTTAATTTTTTTTTCTGTCTCATACCCCATTTTGAGGTAAAAATTGTTCATTCAGTTTGATTCCATCTTTTCCCAACTCTTGCACAGAGGCAAAGTTGATAAGAAGGAAGTAGTTTCTCCCCAGTCCCAGAGGACTGTAACAGTAACACTTTAGCTTGCCTCTAATTACAGCCACCATGACAGTTCATATGCTGTAGCAATAAAAATAACCATAAACCTTACATAATCATTAAAGTTAAGCAAACAGCTCCTCACTGTATCATAATGCACAGGTAGTTGCTAATAATCCAGGAACAGCATTGGGGCATTCAAGGAACATCTTTCCTATCTTCATAGTTTCTTAAACAACTTTAGAGACATATTTTTATTAAGTATATGCAAGGCAGATGATCTTAAACCTCAAGAAGAGTGTGCATAATAATTGTGTACTCTTCTAATACTCTCGAAAGACCTATTCAGAGTCCATTCTGAAAGACAATAATATATCAAGAAGTTCTGCAAACTTCCTCCTAATGAAGACATGCCAATTTGAGACCAAGAATGTGGCCTCAAAGGACAAAATAACCACCGCTCTCAGTCTCTCGGTGTTTTGCTACTTTATTTCAGAGTGATTCAAAATCTAATTAAATTTCTAAACTCTAATGAAATTACAGAAGAAAAATCATTTAGGCTTATATTATGTACAATTACTCACAGCTGAAAATTACAGTTACCCTCTTTCACCATGATGGAGTCTCTTGGGAAAACCCTTGTTATTTATCCACCGTATAAATCTGACATTTCTCCACTATTTACAGGTTGGAGGTAAAGCCGAATTAATTAAATGTATATATTCTGAACTGCAACAGATAGGTGGGGCGGGAGAAAGCATGTGGGCTGATATTACCTGTGTGAGAAATTCTGGGATGGGGTGAGTCAAGACTGACACTGGATTTATGCTCATTGGAAGATGCTCTCAGAGTCTGGGATCTCTTGGGAGCAAAAGCATTGCACATGGGACAGGGAGGGCGAAATCTTAGATGATATGAACTCAGGGTGTGGTATGTTCCTTCCAAATTTCATTTGGCTTTGAGAATCTACGTTTACTTTTCTGTAGGTAAGGTAAGACCTTGCCACCACAAGTTTTCTTAAGGATAGTGGTCTGAACTTCTATTTTTAAAGGATTCAGTAACTTGATCAAGCAATGCTAATATAAATACTCAGAATCTTTTGAGGCTTTACCATCTGGTTAACAATTTCATGAAATCTATCCATTTGAAGTCTTTAGTTGCTGTAATTAGAGAGATTTGAAGGTGTCTCCACATTCACAAGTGTAGTCTTGTACTGCACTAAGTTTGGCTATGAGGACTTGGACTTCCAGAAATATAGATTAAGTAATTTGGATCTTTCTCCTCAATAAAAATAAACAGAAAAGCTAGACAAAATGTATTTTTAAACATCTGTTTAAAGTTATCAGAGAGCTAATAAGGCAATGAAGAAACATAAGAACAAGATCTGGGAGAAGAAATTCCAAATGAGCCTGGAATTTGAAAAGTTTATCTCATAGAGTTATCTTTCAGTCCCAGAAGAGGTGACTGGGAGGCTGAGAAATGAAGAAAGCTGTCAATACATTTGGGTAGATGAAACTCAGACCTCCTAGTACCTAGGAGAAATGCTGAACTGAAATTAAACCAGCCCTCAAAAGGATCAAAGTCCAGCTTTAACTCATCCTCATCTGACACCGCACTTAAGTGTTGCAGTTTTTA
>VMDR010020878.1:0-17238 GCA_007922815.1 Macrotus californicus | reverse complement strand
GGTTTCATTTTTGAGGCATTGCAGCTGCTTCATTTTTTAAAAATGCTGTGTTGTCTTACTGCTAAGATCACAGATTATTTGCTGTAACCCAACATCTTAGCCTCATTATTACAGAATATAAATTCCTCTCATATTGACAGTGGATTTATAACCCCAAATCATGGGATTTGTGTGTTTGTGAGTTCAAGTCACTACAGTTAACCTCTATCTGCTTGGCTATTTGCTTTGGTTAATTGCATTTATGTATCCAGAGAGATTTTAAATGATGCATTATATTGGCTGTCATATTTCATGCAGATGGATCTTCCTGCTGAAGAACCTGATCGATTAAGCAACAAACTGTTGCAGTATGACCCTAGAGAAGACCAATGGACAGAGCGGGCACCCATGAAGTATTCTAAGTACCGATTCAGTACAGCTGTAGTCAACAGTGAGATTTATGTTTTGGGTAAGAAGAAGCAAATTGCTAAAAGAATATAACTATTTCTACTTTTCTCAGAAGTTTGCCTCAGTAAAAATGAAATATTCTCCCTTCCTCTTGAATTCTAGTTCAAATGTATACATAATTAGCCAATTTTTTTCTTGTATTTCTTGTTTTCTAGAGCACAGGTAGATAGTATTAAATGAAAATTCATTGACTTGTTAAAAACAAAATTATCTTTATGGAATTTTCAAGTCCCTTGGAATATGAGGACATTAGTGTTACATCCTAATATATACTATCAAGAAAAATATTTTCAAATGGGAATAAGACTTTGGTTACTTTTAATCAATGAAGTGTGGGCTTTTGCAACAAAATATGATTATCTGTGCTAATAGAAGAGAAAGCCATCATAGGGGAGACAGCCACAGATCATGCCAATCCCTTCATTTTGCCTCTCTCACCTAATTTCTGTACAGATGTTAACAAATAACTTTTATCTGAATGCATTTTTTTTCTTATTGCTCAAATATGTCTTGTCTTGTACTAGCCTATAGGGGTTGGTGAAAGATTGGTTCATTCCCATAAAAAACCCTAGAACATCAATATGCCGGGTCGGCACAAATAACGCCCCCGATTTATTACAAAAACATAAGTATGTAATTATGTAACATAACAATATCACATTCAAGCACACCATATGACATTTTAGGTGAAATGTTCAAATTAAAACAATAAATTATTACACCCATATTATTACCCTACCAACCACATTGAAGCAGGTTGTATTTTCCCTATTCTTTCTCTTTGTTTTTTCCTTTTATTATTAAGTGCTTTGCTCTTCTAAACACATTGCATTTTTCTAACATCATCTTCTCTTTTTCTTAGTTTTTTTTCATTGCTTTTATTTTTAAAAATAAATATTTTATTGTTGTTTTATTACACTTATTCCAATTTTTCCCCCTTAGCTCTCCTTCACCCATCCTACCTCCATCTCCCACAGACAATCCCCACCCTGTTGTCCATGTCTATGGATCATTCATACATGTTCCTTGACTAGTCCCTTACCCTTCATTCTACCCTGATCCCCCTTCCCCTACCCTCTGGTCACTGTCAGTCTGTTCCTTGCTTCCATGCCTCTACTCCTATTTTGCTCATTTGTTTTATCAATTAGGTTCCATTTTTAATATATTCTATTGATTATGCTATTACGGTCATCCTATTTTTCCCCTTTATTCCCTTCCACCCTGTACCCCTCTCCCAATACCATTCCTCCCCCCTTACTCATGTCCATGGGTCATACATATAAATTCTTTGGCTTCTCCATTTCCCACACTATTCTTAATCTTCCCCTGTCAATTTTGTACCTACCATTTATGCTTCTTATTCGCTGTACCTTTTACCCCATTTTCCACCCTCACCCTCCCTGCTGATAACCCTCTATGTGATCTCCGTTTCTGTGAATCTGTTCTTGGTCTAATTATTTGCTTAGTTCATGGTTGTTTTTGTTTTGTTTGTTTTAGGTTCAGTTGTTGATAGTTGTGAGCTTCTTGTCATTTTACTGTTCATATTTTTTATCTTTTTTTCTTAGATAAGTCCCTTTAACATTTCATATAATAAGGGCTTGGTCCTTTAACTTGACCTTATCTGGGAAGCACTTTATCTGCCCTTCAATTCTAAATGATAGCTTTGATGGATACAGTAATCTTGGATGTAGGTCCTTCCAGCCTTTTCTTGCCTGCAAGGTTTCCTTTGAGAAATCAGTTGATAGTCTTATGGGAACTCCTTTGTAAGTAACTGTCTGCTTTTCTCTTGCTGCTTTTAAGATTCTCTCCATATCTTTCATCTTGGGTAATGTAATTATGATGTGCCTTGATGTGTGCTTCCTTGGGTCCCACTTCTTTGGGATTCTCTGAGCTTCCTGGACTTCCTGGAAGTCTATTTCCTTTGCCAGATTAGGGAACTTCTCCTTCATTATTTTTTCAAATTAGTTTTCAACTTTTTCCTCTTCCTCTTCTCCTTCTGGAACCCCTATGATTTGGATGTTGGAATGTTTAAAGTTGTCCCAGAGGTTCCTAAGTTTCTCCTCATCTTCTTGAATTCTTCTTTCTTCATTCTGTCCTGGTTGAATGTTTACTTCTTCTTTTTGTGCCAAATCATTGATTTGAGTACCAGTTTCCTTCTTGTCACTGTTGGTTCTAAGTACATTTTTCTTTTTTACAATGTGCATAGCCTTTACTTTTTCATCTATTTTATGACCATACTCAGCTATTTCTGTGAGCATCCTGATTACCAGTGTTTTGAACTCTGCATCTGATAGGTTGGCTATCTCTTTATTGCTTAGTTCTATTTTTGGAGTTTTGATCTGTTTGTTCATTTGGGCCGTGTTTCTTTGTGTCAGCACACCTATTACATTGTAAGGGGCAGAGCCTTAGTTATTCGCCAGGGTAGGGCAACCCACATAGCTGAGTTGTGGCACTGTATGTTGGGGAGGGGACAGAGAGAGAACAATGCTGCTTGCTCAGCTCTCAGCTGGCTTTCAGTTACTTCCCTTGCTACCCACAAGCAAACTAGGCCCTTCTGGTGCTGATTCCCTGGTGGGTAGGTTTGTATATGTTCTAGGACCTGGTGGGCTCCTCCAACTAACTCTCCTGTGAGGTTAGAGTTTCTCCCACTGCCACAACCACACAGAGTTTTACAGCCAAAAGTTTTGGGGCTTTCTTTTCCCACACTAGAACCGAACCCTGGGTTGCACGGTCCATCTCCATCCCCAGTTGTTCCTCCCAGTTTATCCACATGCAAATATGGGACCGCCCCGTCTGCCAGCTGCTACCTCACCCTCCTGGTCTTCCAACCATGAGTCCTGCCTTGCCGCACGTCCTCTCTGCCCTGGCCGCCCCACTCCACCCATCCTACCAGTCTGAATGAGTGTTTCTTTTTTAACTCCTTGGTTGTTGGACTTCCACACAGTTTGATTTTCTAGCAGTTCTGGTTATTTTTTTGTTCTTAAATTTGTTATTTTACTTCTTTTGGTTGTATAAGAAGGCATAGTGTATCTACCTATGCCTCCATTTTACCTGAAAGTCTAAATGGCAGTGTTTCAATCAAGAAAAAAAATAGGTGAAACAGAAATGTAAGTGAATAAACCAAGTAGAAAGACTTTTTCAGTAGCATAGAATCTAGTTTCTGGATATTGAGAACTGAGGATGTAAATAAATTTTACCATCTTGTAAGATTGTATCCAAAAAAGCCAATTTCCCCAACATTTATGTAATTTCCAAATGTATTTATAAACTGTGGAATTGATTTAAGTTCTTTTTTTAAGGTATTTTTGTGGTAGTCTTAGTTCAGATTTAATGTTCATTGTATGTATAATTTGGGCAATTGTAATTTGGGCAAATGTCATATAGAAACCTAAAATCTTATCAATTTCAATGATACCTTACAGTCATTTGTTAATTGTCTTAGCAAAAGCTCTATCTGCTTTTGGGAATATGTGTGAGCCCCATTGTGATTGGGGTCACTGTCAGTTAGTATAATAAGTGCTCTCCCTAATACCTGTAACAGATTTAATTTCTTACTAACTCCTAGGTAGGCTACAAGCTACCCCAAAAGAGCAGCCACTGAAATCTCCTTCAAAATGGAAGCAATATGGTAAAGTGAGGAAGATACTGTCACCAAACAAAAAACAGAAGTTCAGCTGCTTTCTGCCACAAAAGAGAAACTCATAAGGCAGGTGCTGGTGCAAAAGGAAAGATGTTTATTCAGGTACCACACAACCTGGGAGAATTATGGACTACTATCTCAAAGACCATCTCATCTTCCTGCTCAAGCCCACAGTTCTGCAAAAGGATAGGGAGGGGAAGGATTTTTTTCAGAACCCAATTATCTTTCTAGCTTTTGGGGCATTTGGAGCCCTATCCATTCATCTTTCTACATTTCCATGTGCTCTCAAGCCCTATCCATTTATATTTCTAGCTTTTGGTGTACTTGGTATAAGAAGCTCCCCCTGCCACCATCTTGGCCAATGGATGGAGTCTCCCCTGGCACTCTGGATGACTGTTCTATAGTAACAATTCCCCTCTTCAAAATTCTGGACCCTTGTAGTCTTACAAGATTAAATAGTTGAAGGTCTTATTTTTCTGTAGTTACTTTCTGCTGACAAAGAGCATAGTCTTACCTATCTCTGGGTCCAGAAAGTCTTACTATATAACAAAGGAAGAGCAGGGTATCAGGAATGGAGGGAAGCTTTTAAGTGAAGGAGAAGTATTGCTGTCTTTGGAGGGCACTATATTCAGTGTTTAGAAGATGGCATGGCTGAACAAGTGAAGCTGGTAGACTGCTTCATGTTTCAAGAGATGGTGTTGCAGATGGGTTTCCAACGTGATACCTACTGCACAGACAATCAGTCGAGTGTTTAGTGAGGTGTCATAAACTGGAGAGACTAAAATATCCCATGATTTTACCTTGAGCAGAGTTTGGGTGGCATACCCAACAGCAGAATAAATTTGCAGGGAGCCACTGTCTGGGAAATGCAGAATAAAATAAAAAAACAACATTGTCATTTAGCTTTGGGACATGCTTTCCCTCTCCAAAAGAGTAATTTTAAATCTCTTTCAGGAGTGCATGTCCAGTTTTCCTTTGCAGTTCCAACAGCAGCAGCAAGACCTGAGTCCTCCTCAGGTAGTGCCACTTTATCCATGTGTGGTGGATCCAACGCTTGATTCTCATGAGCTTTATGAAGGGGTCTGTTGTCAGCAGGATGTCATAGAGATTGGTCCATTGCTCAGCTAACTGCTGTTCAGGACCTTGAGTCTTCCAGGTCTTTAGTAAGACTGGGTCTTCCAGCTGGAACAGGTGTAAAGGCTAGTCAGATGGGTAGATAGACCTGCAATGAGCAAACTTGTGCAAAATGTTAATGTTTGCCCTAAATGTTGTACATATTGTTTGATTTTTGATTCATATTCTAAATCTAAAGGGGGTGTTTCTGAAATAAAAACTTGGAATGGTACCCCATTAACTATTTCAAAAGGGTTTAATTTAATTCCACTTTAGGGCACTACTCTAATCTGGAGCAACGCAATAGGGAGTGCTTGATCCTTTTTCAAATGTGTTTTCTGGCATATTTTCATCAGGATATTCTTTATTATGTGGTTCTTTTTTCTCACTCATCCCTATAGATTTGGGTCTCCAAGATGCACACAGGTTCTATTGAATCTGTAGCTCCTGTCCTGTCTTCTGGGGGATTTCTGAAGTGAATGATGGCCCATTGTCACTTTGATTCTGTGAGGAAGTTCAAATCTAGGGATTATATATTGAGTAGAAGTGTTGCTACCTCAGCTGCTTTCTCAGTTCTGGTGGGGTATGCCTCTACCCATCTAGAAAAGGTATCTACAAAAACTAATAAAAATTTACTTTCCTATGGTTTTAGGCATCTGTGTAAGTCAACTTGCCAGTCCTCAAATGGACATATCCCTTTTTATTGTACCTCCCTTCCTATTAAAGCACGTTCTGTTTTAGGATTGTTTTTGGTGCATGTCTGACAGGCTTGGATAATCTTTCAAGTGAGGACCATTCAAATGTGGTCTAATGAGATCCATTAAAGCATACCTTCCAGAATGGGTCTCTTCATGTAGGTATATGAAGATGGGATACACTAGGGCTTCAGGGAGTCGGATCACACCATGAGAATATTGATCTTCCATATAGAAGTAGGATCAGTGTTAGAGAATCCCCACTCATGTGTCCATTCCTCATCTCATTCTGTATAATGGGGTTTAAATTTTGGCAAGTCCAGGTGAAGAATTAAAGCCCCAAGACACGCGGCCCTTGGGCGGTTTGTCTTGCTGCTTTATCAGAAATCTGGTTTCCTGGCTTGTTTGGGAACTGTCTTTATGGTGTCCTGGGAAGTACATTGTAGCAATCTGTGTCAATAGATTCACTGCCTCTAGGAACTGTAAAATTTCTTTTGTATGTTTGATGTCCTTATTCTCTGAGATTAAGAGCCCTTTTTCTTTCCATATCGCCCCATGGGCATGAACTAACTTGAAGGCATATTTAGAGTCAATGTAGATACTAACGTTCTTACCCTGGGACAATTCTAAAGTTTTAGTAGGGCTATCAGTTCAACCTTTTATGCTGAGGTTCCTACAGCCAGGGCTGAGGCTTCTATTACCTTATCTATGGTGATACTGCATACCCAACTCATAATTGACCGTTCTTATTGAAGCTGCTCCTATCTGTATATAATTCACTGTCAGGTTCCGTCAGTGTCTGGTCCAATACATCTAGTCTGTTAAAATAAACTTTGTGAATGATTTTTAAGCAATCATGTTGGTGATCTGAACTTCCCTCTGAGTTCTGGGTTAGGTTTAAGGTAGTGGAAGTTTGTAAGGTAGTATTTAGTCTAATAAAATGGCTGATGTTTCCCCATGTGCTCTGTCATCACTAATACCCTCCTATTCTAGTAGGGTTAGGACCTGATGTGTCACAAATACCATAGTAGGTTGCCTCATAGCAGATTTCTCTACTTGCTGTAAGATGTCACAGGTAGCTGCTATTACCTGGAGTCATGATGGCCATTCTTTTGTGTGATCTAGTATCTTTGAAAGATAGGCTATGGTTTGAGGAGTATTTCTCAGGGTCTGGGTTAGTACCACAAGTTCAATTCCTTCCCTTTTATGAATGTATAATTTGAAAGGTTTCTGTAAATTGGGCAATCCCAGTGCAGGATTTTGTAACTAGTTTTTCTTTCATGGTATCAAAATGCCACCTGATAGTCTCCATACATTCAAGGAGTTCAGATTATAGTCCTTCCAAAAAATTACACACAGGTTTCACTATAAGGCCAAAGTTTGGTCCAAATTTGCAAAGCCCTATAATCCCTAAGAATCCATGAAGGTACCTCTGGTTGTCTGGGATTTTATTGTATCAATAGCTTGTTTTTTATTGGTCTTCACTTTCCTAGTGTCCTGTTTCAGTTGGAGTCCCAGGTATACCATTTCCTGTTTGCAAATCAGGACCTTGTGAGGTGAATTTATGTTGTCTTTTTGCCAAATTATTTAGGACTGTGGTGGTGTTGAGCAAACAGTCTTCATAACTGTTGCTAGCTATTAGTAAGTCATCTATGTATTGTAGAATAATTCCTGATTTCAATTGAATATCTCTTAAATTTTTTGCTAATATTTCCCCAAATATGGTTGGAAAATTCTTAAATCCTTGTGGTAACACAATCCAACAGTATTGAAGCATGGCTTTAGATTCTGAGTCCTGTCTTTCAAAGGCAAATAATTGTTGAGACTGTTTATCTATTAGGATGCAGAAACCAGCATCCTTCAAGTTCAGGACTGAAAACAATTCGCTATCCCCAGGCACAGTAGTCATCAAAGTATGAGGGTTGGGCACTGTAGGATAAATGTCTTGGGCAATGTCATTTATGGCCCTAAGGTATTGTACAAATTAATATTCATCGGAATGAGGCTTTTTGACTAGCAGAATGAGGGTGCTGTAGGGAGGCTGGCATGGCCAAATTAATCCTGATTTTTAAGAATTTCTGCACTAAGGGCTGAATTCCCTCTAAAGTTTCATTTTTAAGGGGATATTGTTTTTTTCATAAGATCTGTGTCCCTTCTTCTAGATTAATTTTTATGACTTGGATACTAACAGCTCTTCCCTGGGGTTCTGTCAGCACAAATGTCTTATTGACCTACTCATAGTTCTCAGGTGGGAAGAGTTTACCTCTGGGTTTTTCTAAGCAAATCTGGAGCACCTGAAACTGAAGAATATTTTTACATATGACTCCTAACCATAATTGCTGCTCAGGTGAAAACATTTATGCATGCAATTCCCAAAGTAAATCTTGGCCCAACAGTGGAATGAGGCAGTCTGGCATGTAGAGAAAAGTATGTGTAAGTTTTAGATTCCAAAGCTTGCATTCTAGAGGTTGAAGGAATGCCTGTTTTGTAATTATTTGGTCACTCCACAGCTGAACTTTTCTTTGATAGTTTGTATTTAGCACTGAGTATATAGCTCCTGGAACTGTGAGGAAGTCTATTAACTTTTTTCTCACCATCAGTTGTACCTGGGGCTCCTGTGGGGAAATAGTAGTAGGTCAGGAGGTGTCTAGGGGAGCCACCTGGGCCTCTTCATTTATCATCAGAATCATCATTTCTCTTAACATTTCTTGGAGAGAATTTATTATTTATTTATTTGTTATTTATTTATTCATTCATTCATTCATTCATTCATTCATTCTAGGAAGTCTTTCTGCAATGGCTTTTACAATAGGTGCATTGATTGGTACCAAGTGGGTCTTTTTCTTTTCCTTTTGAGTCCTGCCTCTCTTTCTGGATTCCTTGCACTGTTTCTAAGAACATGGTAACCTGCTTTAATTTCATTATTTCCCTGGCATGGTAAACTTTATAGGCTATGTCCACCAGCTGGGAGGGATTCATTTCCAATGTCCCATCTAAACATTGGAGCTTTCTTCTGATAACCAGGGCACTTTGCCTAATAAAAGTTATAATTACCATCAGGACATTTTCTGGTGCCTCTAGGTCAGCATCAGTGTGCTTTTAATAGACCTGATAGATCCTTTCTAAATATTCAAGAGGATCTTCATTTGGTTTTTGTTGAACAGCATGTATCATATTCAAGCTCTTTTGTTTAGGCACCCTTTCTTAAAGCCCTTCCAATATGCACATTTTGCTAGGAAGGCTAGGTCCCCACTATTTGGGTCCCAGTTGGGCTCTGTCAAGGGAATCACCCTGGCTTTGTGGGGGTTCCCATTGGGATTCTCTTGATAGAGGTGATGAGCCTCTTCATTAGCCTTATTTATCACTAACTGCCTTTCATCTGCCATTTCTAGGATGTTAAGGAGAGCCTATACATCTGCCTAGTTAGGATGAGGAGTGACAAAAATAGAGGTAATAAGATTTATAATTTTCTGAGGATCTTCCCTATATGAAGGGTTGGAATTCTTCCATTTCAGTAAATCTGAAGTGGAAAATGGAATATGGGCCCAGTAGTGGCCAACGAGCTGGCCTTTCCTGTTTATTCTGCCTATGTGGTATTACCTCAAAGGGAATTGTCCTGCTCCAGAAAGGGATGCTACCTAGCTACATTGGATATCCTGCTGGGTCTTCGAGGGGAAATCCATTTCTTCATTATATAGGGGTGGTGCTGTCACTCCTCTAGGCCTTATTTCAGGGGTATCTAGCAGCTGGGAAAATTTTCCTGCTGCTAATCCTGCGTTCTCTGGATTTGGGGAATTAAAGAGACTCATCTCCTTATTTTCCTTTTCTTCCTGTGTCTTACTATCAGGGAGGGGTTTTGAAGCCAATTCCCTTGTCTGCATCATTAGTTCGTTCCCTTTCTTTGCCCAGTCTTTATTGTGTAAAGACATAAATGCCTAAACATAAGAGATTTTGTTCCGCTTTCCCAACCATTGGCAAAACAATTTCAACTGTATGATGGTATAGCAATTTAGCAACCATTTAGGGGCCATTTCCCCCATAATCTGAAGTATACATAGGCCAAGCGGTGTTACAATAGAAAACCAACTCTTTCTTAGTCATTCAATCATAGTTGTACAAGGACTGATCTGCTAAAATTTAGCTCAGTGGGCTCCCTTCAGGAGTCTACAAAACAACCCCCGATGGCACAAAAGTATAAACCCAAAACCATAATCATAGAAAGACCCAAGACAAAATGGGAACATATGAACAAAACCCCAGCCCTGGCCCTCCAGGACTGAGGTCTATGCGTTTTTCCAGAGTGACCAAAAACTGTAATTGAAACACAGGTTCTGCTGCTTGCCACAACAAAAGCCAAACTCACAAAGTAAAGAGGTTTATTCACATGCCACAATGTAGGAGAATAATAGATTCTCACCTCAAAGACCATTTTCTGTTCAAGCCCACATTCTAATAGAGATAGGGAGGAGAGGGGGTTTTTCTATCCAATTATCTTGCTAGCTTTTTGCCTTTGGTCCTGTCCATTCATCTTTCTAGCTTTTGGTTCTCTTGGGCTCTGTTCATTCACCTTTCTAGCTTTTGGCACCACTCAATGTAAGAATCTCCTACTGTACCATCTTAGCTAATGGGGGAGACTCTCTGGTGCTCCTGGACTGTCTACAGTAACAAAGCCTCTCACATCAGCTTGACTTCATCTCCTACATACCATACAACTGTGGGAGATTTCTCTCTGACTTTAAATTTTTTACAAATTTAATTTGTACAAATTTGTTCTCTTAAATTTGTTAGAAATATTTGGCCCATAATCCCAGATTGCCCCAGTAATCAACATTTTGAGTAGAAAATTGGCCATGTGTTTGAGATTCCTCTTTGCAGATTTTCTAGTTTTCAGTGTGTCTCACCAGCCCCACACAACCTCTAAAAACTCCCCTGATTTCTCTTTTCCTCGCTAGAGTCCTGTCTTTATCAAATTCAGTTCTTATCTTTGGCCCAAAATTAGCTAATACCACAAGGGCAACAAATGACTCAGAAAGGGCTGTTTACTCTCTGGAATCTTAGTTCATCTAGCCCTTATTGTTTCCATACCTCTCCACGATCCTTTTTTAAAATTTTTATCTATTTATTTTTAGACAAAGGGGATGGGAGAGAGAAAGAGAGGGAGAGAAACATCAGTGTGTGGTTGCCTCTCATACACCCCACCACTGGGGACATGACCTGCAACCTAGGCATGTGCCTTGACTGGGAATTGAACCTGTGACCCTTTAGTTTGCAAGCCAGCATTCAATCCACTGAGCCACACCAGCCAAGATTCCACTATCTTTTAAATATGTTTTTTTTCCAACATATGATTTTTTCCTGGTTTTATTAGGATCGTTGGCCTGCCATAAACTACTACATCTCACCAAGAAATGGAAGAATTAATACTATATACATGTTTTATACATACTGTATTTATGATACACAATTCTTTTTGTGTAATATTTATTTCACAATTTTTAAAGGGAAAGAACAAAATTTCAGGTTAAGTACCTTCTTCAAACTTATAGTTATGAGGTGGCATAGCAGTAATCAGAACCAATCATCTGACAGCTTTCTACCACTGTGCTACTCCTTCCTTACATCAAGGTTACTGATTTTTATTCTATCATTCCACTAAGGCTGCTTCAGTAATCATCCTAAGTTATTAACAGAGGCCCTTAGGGAAATACCTAGCTCTGTCTTCACCTTGAGTCAGGTGAGAGTATGGAGCAATAACCACGTTTATTTGTAAGTTGGATGGTGCTGGCTCTGCACTCTCTGCCTTCAAGATTTGGGCTTCAAGGTATCAGTATTTCCTTATTCTTGCCAATGATCATAACCTTGATTCTCACAACAGGGGATGAGTTAGGGAAACTGGTTCACCACTATATAGGCATATAAATTGTTTGGGGTTTTTTTCCCATAGCAGGATGAATGAGATAAGGTACAAACTCACATAATCCAGCCAAGATCATGACATCTCATCTAGAAGTTCTCAATTAACAGAATATGTAGGTCCTTGTCAATCTAAGATAACAAACGGGATTGATAAAAATTTGAACTTAAAGTTCTAACTGGGTCTTTAAAAAATTATCTCTCATGCAAATAGCAAATCATTATGTTGTACACCTGAAACTAATCTGTCAATGATGCCTCAATGAAAAACAAATTCAAGTGGGATTGGCTGGAGTGATGGTGGTGGTGGGGGAAATGCAAACTGTAATTGAACAACAATAAAGGAATTAAAAAAAAAGAAAAAAAAAAGAAAAAGAAATTCAAAATAAAATTTTTAAACACTTACTCTTTAGAGACTGAAGCAAGTGAAGTCTCTGCTTCTTTTTCTTTTTCTTTTTTTTTGTTGCTTCAAATTCTTGTAATTTCTTTTTTCAAATTTTATTTTTTTATTGTTGTTCAAGTAAAATTGTCTCAATTGCTCCCACACCTCTCACACTGCCCTACCTTTACCCACCTCCCACCCATGATCCCACCCCCCTTTGGCTTTGTCCATGTGTCCTTTATATGTGTTCCTTGATGACCCTTCCCCTTTGTCCCCCCATTATCCTCTTCACCAACCTGCTGGTTACTGTCAGTTTCTTCTTTATTTCTATCTCTCTGGTTATGTTTTGCTTGCTTGTTTGTTTCATTGATTAAGTTCTACTTATAAGTTAGATCATATAGTATTTTTCTTTTACCATCTGGCTTATTTCACTGAGCATAAGGCTCTCTAGAGCCATCCATGCTGTCACAAAGGGTAGGAGCTCCTTCTTTCTCTCTGCTGCGTAGAATTCCATTGTGTAAATGTACCACAATTTTTTGATCCACTCATTGACTGATGGGCGTTTAGGCTGCTTCTAGCACTTGGCTATTGTAAATTGTGCTGCTGTGAACATTGGGGTGCATAGGTTCTTTTGGATTGGTGTTTCAGGGTTCTTAGAACATAATCCAAGCAGTGGAATTACCAGGTCAAAAGGCAGTTCCATTTTGAGTTTTCTGAGGAAATTCCATACTGTTTTCCACAGTGGCTGCACCAGTCTGCAATCCCACCAACAGTACACTAGGGTTCCCTATTCTCCACATCCTCTCCAACACTTGTTGTTTGTTGCTTTGTTTATGATGGCCATTCTCACCAGTGTGAAGTAGTATCTCATTCTGGTTTTAATTTGCATCTCTCTGATGGCTAGCGATACTGAGCATCTTTTCATATGTCTCTGCACCCTCTGTATGTCCTCCTTGGAGAAGTGTCTGTTCAAGTCCTGTGCCCATTTTTTAACTGGGATGCTTGTCTTCTTAGAGTGGAGTCATGTGAGTTCATTATATCTTTGGAGATCAAACCATTGTCTGAGGTATCATTGACAAATATGTTTTCCCATATGGTTGGTTCTCTTTCCATTTGAATGCTGTTTTCTTTAGCCATGCAGAAGCTTTTTAATTTGATGAGGTCCCATTTGTTTATTCTTTCCTTTATGTCCCTCGCTTTAGGGGACATATCAGTGAAAATATTGCTGAGTGGAATATCTAAGATTTTCTTGTCTATGTTCTCCTCTAGGACTTTAATGGTGTCATGACTTATATTTAAGTCTTTTATCCACCTTGAGTTTATTTTGTGTATGGTGTAAGTTGGTGATTGAGTTTCAGTTTTTTGCATGTAGCTGTCCAAATGTCCCAACACCATTTGTTGAAGATGCTATTTTTGCTCCAATGTATGCTGCTTTCCCTTCTGTTGAATATTAATTAACTGTAGAGATGGGTCTATTTCTGGGCTGTCTATTCTGTTCCATTGGTCCATGTGTCTGTTCTTATGCCAGTACCAAGCTGTTTTGATTACAGTGGCCTTGTAATACAGTTTGATATCAGTTATTGTGATCCCTCCTACTTTGTTCTGCTTTCTCAAAATTGCTGCAGCTATTTGGGGTTGTTTATGGTCCCATATAAATTTTTGAACTGTTTTTTCTATATCTGTGAAGTAAGCCATTGGTACTTTAGTAGGCATTGCATTAAATCTATGAATTGCTTTGGGAAGTATAGACATTTTGATGATGTTAATTCTTCCGATCCATGAACACGATATATGTTCCATTTGTCTGTGTCTACCTTAATTTCCTTCAGTGTTGTGTAGTTTTCTGAGTACAGTTCTTTTACCTCCTTGGTTATATTATTCCTAGGTATTTTATTTTTCTTGTTGCTATATCAAATGAGATTTTTTTTCCTGGTTTCTGCTTTTGATGTTTTATTGTTGATATACAAAAATGCCTTTGATTTCTGAGTATTGACTTTGTATCCCACTGTTTTGCCATATTCATTTATTAAGTCGAGCAGTTTTTTGGTGGAGTCTATAGGACTTTCTATGTACACTATCATGTCATCTGAAAACAAATACAGTTTTGTTTCCTCTTTTCCAATTTGGATGCCTTTTATTTCCTTTTCTTGTCTAATTGCTGTAGCTAGGACTTCCAATACTTTGTTGAATAGAAGTGGTGAAAGTAGATAACTTTGTCTTGTTCCTGATCTTAATGGGAAAGTTCTTAGTTTTTGCCCACTGAGTATGATGTTGGCTGGAGGTATCTCATATATGGCTTTGATTATGTTGATGAATGCTCCCTCTATTCCCACTTTGCTGACTGTTTTTATCATAAAAGGATGCTGTACCTTATCAAATGCTTTTTCCACATCTATTGATATGATCATGTGATTTTTGTCTTTGCTTTTATTTATGTGATGTATCACATTTATTGATTTGCAAATATTGTATCTTCCTTGCATCCCTGGGATGAATCCCACTTGGTCATGGTGTATGATCTTTTTAATGCATTGCTGGATGAGGTTTGCCAATATTTTGTTGAGTATTTTAGAGTCTTATGTTCATCGGTGATATTGGCCTGAAGTTTTCTTTCTTTCTTGTGTCTTTATCTGGTTTTGGGATTAGGATGATGCTGGCTTCATTAAAAGAGTTTGGGAGTCTTCCAACTTCCTGAATTTTTTGGAATAGTCTGTGAAGGATGGGGGTTAGCTCTTCCTTAAATTCTTTATAGAATTCTCCTGTGAAACCATTCAGTCCAGGGCTTTTGTGTTTCGGGAGTTTCTTGATTACCACTTCAATTTCACCAGCTGTTATTGGTGTGTTCAGGCTTTTTGCTTCTTCATCATTGAGTTTTGGAAGATTATATTTTTCTAGAAATTTTTCCATTTTACCTAGGTTTTCAAATTTCTTGGCATATCGTTCTTCATAGTAATTTCTTACAATCCTTTGTATTTCTGTGGTATCAGTTGTAATCTCTCCTCTTTCATTTCTGATTGTGTTTATTTGGGTCCTCTCTTTTTTTCTTGATGGGGTGCTTCAAGGCTTGTTGATTTTGTTTATCTTTTCAAACAACCTGCTCCTGGATTGATCATTAGAATTGTGCTTTTTTTCTCTATGTCATTTAATTCTGCTCTGATTCCTTCCTTCTACTTGCTCCAGACTATCTTTGTTGTTGTTCTTGAAGTTCTTGTAGTTGTACGGTTAGAATGTGTACTTCAAATGTTTCTATCTTTTTTAGGTAGGCCTGTATTGCTGTGAACTTCCCTCTCATGACTGCCTTCACTGTGTCCCATAAGTTTTGGATTGTTGTGTGTTCATTTTCATTTGTTTCCAGAAATATTTTTATTTTTTCCTTAATCTCATTATTCACTCATTCATTGTTTAATAACATGCTATTCAATCTGCATGAATTTGTGCATTTTTGTAGTTTTTTCCTTGAGGTTGGTTTCCCGTTTCAGGCTCTTGTGGTCCAAGAAAATGCTTGATATGATTTCAATTTTCTTGAATTTGTTGAGGCTTGTTTTGTGTCCTATCATGTGGTCTCTCTTTGAAAATATTCCATGTGCATTTGAAAAGAATGTGCATTTTGCTTGTTTGGGATGAAAGGTTCTATATATATCAGTTAAGTCCATTTCATCTAGGGCATTGTTCAATGCCATAATATGTTTGTTGATACTTTGTTTGGAAGATCTATCCATTGTTTACAGTAGGGTGTTAAAATCTCCTAGTATAAGTGTGTTGCTGTCTATATCTTTCTTGAAATCCTCCAAGATTTTCCTTATATATTTGGATGCTCCTATGTTGAGGGCGTATATGTTTATAATGTTTATGTCTTTTTGATAAGTTCTTCTCTTGAGTATCATAAAGTGTCCTTCTGGGTTTCTTTTTATGGCTTTTGTTTTGAAGTCTATTTTGTCTAATAGAAGTATTGCTATAGCAGCTTTTTTTCCTGCCTATTTGTTTGGAATATTTTTTCCAACCCTTTACTTTCAGTTCTAGTTGGTCTTTTGTTCTGAGGTAGGTCTCTTGTAGGCAGCACATGTGCAGGTCCTATTTTCTAATCCATTCAGCTACCCTACGTCTTTTGATTCAAGAACTTAATCCATTAACATTTAAGGTTGTTACTGATAGGTACTTATCCATCCCCCACCCCCCTTGTACTTGTGTTGCTCTCTCTCCCTCATTTTTCTCATCTTCTTAAAGCAGTGCCTTTAGCATATCTTGCAGTGGTGGTTTCATGGAATTGTATTCATTGAGCTTCCTACTGTCTGGAAAACTCCTTATTTTGCCATCCATTTTAATGGAGAGCATTGCTGGGTAGAGTGGTCTTAGTTACAGCCACTTGCTTTTCATTACTTGGAATATTTCTTGCCATTCCCTTCTGGCTTATAGTGTTTCTAATGAGAAATCAGCTGCTAGCCTCATTGGAGTTCCCTTGTATGTTACTTCTGTTTCTCCCTTGCAGATTTAAGATTCTCTCTGTGTCTTTAAAACTTGGCATTTTAATCATGATGTGTCTTGGAGTTGAACTCGTTTGGTTCCTCTTGATTCGGACCCTTTGTGCTTCCTGAACTTGTGTGGATTTTCCTCTCTCCAGGTTCAGGAATTTTTCTGTCATTATTTTTTCAAACAGGGCTTCCTTTTTTAAGATTTTATTACTTTCTTGTTGTTCAATTACAGTTTTCTGCATTTTCCCCCCACCACTCGGCCACACCCCAGCCAATCTCACCTCCCTCCCTTTCTCCCAACCTCCCCCTTGGTTATGTCCATGTGTCCTTTATTGTGGTTCCTGGAAACCCTTCCCCCCATAGTGTCCTCCCCCCTCCCCTCTGACTATTGTTAGATTGTTCTTAATTTCAATGTCTTTGGTTATATTTTGTTTGCTTTTTTCTTTTTTTAATATATTTTATTGATTATGCTATTACACTTGTCCCATCTTCCCCCCTCCCCTCCACCCTGCCACCACTTCCCTCCACACACCCCCTCTTTAGTTCATGTCCATGGGTCATATATATGAGTTCTTTGGC